>JAVRFV010000356.1:0-22500 GCA_032716605.1 Paralithodes platypus
CCAGAGAGAGAGAGAAAGGAAGCAAGCCAAAGAGAGACAAGAAGCAAGCCAAAGAGAGAGAGAGAGAGAGCCATTAAGAAGGTAACTTGTTGGGGTATCATTTCCTTACTACCGTTGCAAAGTTTGGGAAGGGCCAAGTAATTTGTATGCTAATTATAGGTGAGCAAACGTGACCCGCTTCCCCAACATTCCTAAATTATTTATAATATACCAGACGGCTCCGGGGAATATAATATTTATATTTATTCATTTATGCATTTAGTTCGTGCATATGTGCCGTTCGCATATGCACAAGTATTAAATATTTAAAAGTTTTTTAAAGTAAATTAATTTCACACCCGGTACCATTTTATTTATTTATAGATATGTTTTTCTATACTTTAGGTTTTTAGTGTTAAACCTTTCAAGATCCAATACGCATTTCTTTTTCTGTTTTCTGGTGATTATTAGACGGGTTTATTCAAATTAGGAAGAGTATATGGATGTCAGGGTTGATTGAGGTAGTCTTTACCCTTTTGATACCCAAAGAGCCTTCCTAAGCTGCATAAGATCGTATAATGATAGCCAACAAATATACTGCTAAAACGCGTCAGAGCTTCAAGGGGTTTATTATGTACCGGTATATAATTATAATTATGTACCGGTAACCTATATAATTATAATTATGTACCGGTATATAATTATAATTATGTACCGGTATATAATTATAATTATGTACCGGTATATAATTATAATTATGTACCGGTATATAATTAATATTATATACCGGTATATAATTATAATTATGTACCGGTATATAATTATAATTATGTACCGGTATATAATTATAATTATGTACCGGTAGCCTATATAATTATAATTATGTACCGGTATGTTATATATATATATTACGTTTTGATTAATAGGTTAATGTATTATTAAACTGTTGTATTGGAATGCTAATTGAAAACCTTATTTTAGAAGGTTTTCTTATAGAAATTGACATTTAAAGCGAACGAATTACTTCAATAGTTCCCATAAAAGAGGTGGGTCTACATGATGCACCAATAATTATAGTGATAAATATTATGTATAGAAAGATAGATCAAAGGAAGTGTTGCCAATTAACTATATAGTCTATTTTTTCCCAGCTCATGGTAAATTGCCATGTTACTATCTTCATTACTCCGCTATTACGTAGATTTTGTAGGGAAATGTGTTACTTATTAAAACGTGGCATTAATACGACGTAGAGATATAGTAGATTCATATTTTTCCATTCAATATCGAAAAATCAAGTCACTAAAGGATTCAATTTACCATCAGCTGAAATATAACCGACTATAGTAACCTATATTCCATTCAGTATATAACCGACTATAGTAACCTATATTCCATTCAGTATATAACCGGGACTATAGGAACCGATATTCCATTCAGTAGGATAACCGACTATAGTAACGGATATTCCATTCAGAATATAACCGATATCGTAACCTATATTCCATGCAGTATGAACCCGACTATAGTAACCTATATGTCCAATTAAGTATATAACCGGACTATAGTAACCTATATTTCCATTCAGGATTATACCCGACTATAGTAACCTATATTCCATTCAGTATATAACCGACTATAGTAACCTATATTCCATTCAGTATATAACCGACTATAGTAACCTATATTCCATTCAGTATATAACCGACTATAGTAAACCATCTTCCTTCAAGTTATATAACCGACTATAGTAACCTATATTCCATTCAGTATATAACCGACTATAGTAACCTATATTCCATTCAGTATATAACCGACTATAGTAACCTATATTCCATTCAGTATAGGTAGGCCAAAAATCCTGAGCTTTAACTTTTGTTACTGAAAAAGGACTAGAGCAAAAGGACTGTAAATTTCCACACCTATGCACTGGCTGACCCTTCCCAAATGGCATAAATATTGGCTGGATTACTCTATAGTCGGTTTATTTCCAGCTGATGGGAAATTGAATCCTTTAACAGCCGATTTCTCCTTACTTAATGAAAACATGAAATGACTATGTCTCTGCATCATCTAATTGCCAAGTTCTCATAATCAGCAACAGACATCACTACAAAAGATTCGTAATAACCAAGTAATTAAGATGAAGACATAGCAATTTAGTATCAGCTGGAAAAAAAATAGACTAGTCGTTTATGAACTAGGCCTATAGAGGTTAGTGGTCAGCATTTCTGGCCTACCTATAAGGAAAGGGCTACAGTTGGCTAAAGGAGGGAGTAAGCTTCCTATCTTTCAGTGTTAACCCTTTAAGTACCAGCGACGTTTACTATGTTTTATTGTAGCTACATTTTGACGATATTATGCAGCTTAGGAAGTATCTGTGGCCGTTAAAAGGGTTGGTTGAGATATATTGAAGCCTTATTGTTGCTAGAGGCTCTTCCTAAGCTGAATCAAATCGTCTAAAAGATGCCAGAATCAGCAGAACAGACTAGGATTAAAACAGGAGACGTCATGGTTACTCTAAGGGTTATTAAACCGAAAGCAGAGCCATATTTCTATGTATGTAGAGATATTGTGGTTTATAGTTTACATTATGTATTTGGAAGTGATCAAACGGTCAAAAACAACGCTTATTTCATATTAATTTTCGTGTCTTCTTTCCCATATTCATTCAAGTCTTCAAATAAACTTGCTCCGGTTTGACACCCTGTATAATAGTATCTTTATGCAGCGGATATTTTACCACACATTATCTCTTATTCTCGAACAACCCCCATTGAGCTCTTAACCCTTCTGTACCGGTGACGAATTTTTAATTATATTTTTGCTATGTTTAGACGATTTTGTACAGCTTGAGAAAGATCCGTCATAGTAGAGAGGGTTAATTGAGATAGTTCGAAGCCTTTTAATTGCTGAGAGCCCCCTTTAAGCTGAAATCGTATAATCTATCTATCTATCTATCTATCTATCTATATGCTCATGCCCAATCCCCATTATTCCTATTTTTATTTTTAGTTTCTATTATTATTTTCTAGAAAATAAAAATCGTCTAATAGTTGCCAGAATATAGTGGAAAGGACGTCGCCGGTACAGAAGGGGTTATTCGGAATCTGCCATCTTAGCAACTTTGAGATAAAAATATAAGGAGGTGTGGACCGTAACGTAAACTCTACAAATGGCAACATCAGGTGTGGGGGGCGGGGAAGAGGCGAATTGTAAAAACGGGAGTATGGACGAGTTTGTTTTGATGGGGAGAGAGAGAGAGAGAGGGAGAGGGGAAGAGGATGGAGATAAGGCAGAGGGAGAGGAGGGGATGTGAGTTAGCGCGGGAGTGAGGAGATGAGAGGAGCGAGAGAGAGAGAGAGATGACGAGATGAGAGAGAGAGAGAGAGAGAGAGAGAGAAAAGACGAGAGAGGGAGAGAGAGAGAGAGAGAGAGAGACGGAGACGAGGAAGGGCC
The DNA here is from genome assembly GCA_032716605.1 of Paralithodes platypus. Classification (NCBI taxonomy): domain Eukaryota; kingdom Metazoa; phylum Arthropoda; class Malacostraca; order Decapoda; family Lithodidae; genus Paralithodes; species Paralithodes platypus. Next base: position 3,439 of record JAVRFV010000356.1, read on the forward strand.
GAAGGTGAGAGAGAGTGAGAGAGAGAGAGAGAGAGAGTCAGGTGAGGAGCCTCCGAGAGAGGACGAGAGAGAGAGAGAGAGAGAGAGAGAGCATATGTGAGTTACGAGGAGTTACAAGAAACAACTATAGAGTTTACTTACTTTACCTAGTTAAATGGCTAATAAACACAAAGTTTAGGATCCAGATAAACCTAGCAGGCCATAATTCTAAAGAAAGAGCACAGACGCTGATGTTATAAGAGAGAGAGTGTGTGTAAGTGTGAGAGAGTGTGATTGTGGGAGTGAGAGTGGGAGTAAGTGAGAGTGAGAGAGAGAGCGAGCACGATAAGGGAGGTAGGGGGACAGTTACTGGTATAACGGGTATTGGTTATTGGGTAGCTGTAGGGGTGAAAGAGGTACAAGGCGTTATAAGGAGGGGTTGGTATTGTAAAGATCCTGCGGTACATTCCGAGGTGATGCTCCAGTGGAAAAAGGGAGATTGTGCCGTGCAAAACACTATTTATTCTCTGCTTTAACTATTCTACAGAAGATCTGTCTACAACTTTTGAAGGATGTTTGTTCCTGGTAGAACAGATCTCGGATGCCATAGTCTCCAGCCCACTCATAACAATTCGTTGACTCCCAATATTCTTCTTTGTGCAATTATATCTATTTGGATCGATTTTTTAATGAAACTTGCTTTCAAATTAATAGTATACGGTAGCCTACCGGTATATAGTTTTATATTTGATATATAGAAAATTATATTAATACATTTGTTTCCAGAGATATACTCCATAATTATATATTGTTGAAGTTCACATACTGTATATGCATGAGTGGGCTAGAAACTATGGCATCCGAGTGTACCGGTACGTGTGATGTACTAAATGGTGCTGCCATATATTGCGGCAAAAGATAAACTAACCAAGACCTCGAAAGCCTACTTCCATTATCTCTGGGCTTCGTAAGAGATACAGGCCACTGAAAAGCCTATAATCCTGACGTTGGAGATATAATATAAAATGGTTATTGGGCGACACCAGTCCTCTCTTGGTTGTCAATAGTACTGGGGGGCTGGTTAACCCAAACCCATCGATTCTGCTGCTCTCTATCGCTTCTCGCACTCTCGCCCGCTCTCGCTCTCTCTCTCGCTCTCTATTTACGATAGCTCTCGCTCATTACGCTAGCCTATCCTCTCGATCTCTCATAACTCGATCTAGCTATATCAAATCTCAATCTCACATATCTATCTCTCGTATCTATATCTAGATCTATATCGCATACGAACACACCTATTCTCTCTACTCTCTATCACATCAACTCTCAATATCTCTCTCTCTCTCCTCTCGCTCTCTCTCACACACTCAACTCTCTCTCTCTCATCTCTCTCTCTCTCTCACACCAAATCTCACTCTCCTCTCCGCTCTCTCTCTCACACTCGCTTCGCTCTCTCTCTCGTCTCTCTCTCTCTCTCTCTCTCCTCTCTCTCTCTCTCTCTCTCGCCTCTCTCTCCTATACAGTAACTATCGGTCAATTAGCTTAACCTCACGTTGTATGTAAAATGCTAGAAACTGTCAGACGAGACAGAATCTGGAAAGCACGTAGAGGAAAAGAACAGACCTTAAAGATACTCAAACGGCTTTCGTAAAAAAAGTTCCTGTTTAACAAACCTCTTAGACTTCTTCCACGAGATCATCAGAACCTTACGAGTGAGAGTAAAAGCTGTAGATAGTTATACCTTGATTTTCAAAAGGCCTTTGGACAAAGTTCCCCACAAAGTTTACTGCTAAAACTAAAAGCGCAGGGATTACAAGACGGTGTGTTGAAAGGATAGAAAATTGGCTCAGCGACAGAAAGCAAAGGATGTAGTCATAAACGGTAAGGCATCAAAATGGACCAATGTAAGTAGCGGGGGGGCTACCCCAGGGATCTGGTACTAGGACCAATTCTCTTGCTAATTTACATCAACGACATAGATGAGGGTCTCACCTGTACAATTCTCCAAAATTTGCGTGACGATACAAAAATTTTTTGGCCAAAAGCGTACTCTCGAAAGAACAAGTTGACGATATGCAACACAATCTAGATAAATTGTCATGTTGGGCCCAAATTTGGCAAAGGAGTTTCAATGCGGATTAAATGTAAAGTAACTTATCGGATACCTAAATGAGACAAGCAAACTATTCGATGAATGGCAATCAGCTTACGACATAAGAATGTAAACAGAGAAAACGATATGGGAGTAAAACATATCGAGTAACCTAAAACCGCGTCAAACAATGTTCAGAAGTTGTTAAGAAGGCAAAACAAAATAATTGGCTTTCTAGGCAGGTCCATTTGAGCATCATCCAAAGAAGTTATCCTAACCATTTACAATTCCTTAGTCCGCCCTCTATGGAAAGACTGCGTGCAATCCTGGTGCCCTTATTACCAAAAGGATATAAACACAGCATAGAAACGGGGAGGTTTTTTTCAACGTATGAGTTACCAAAATGATACCTAGCCTAACGCAACAAACCATACGAAGAGCGTCTTAGTAGAAATAAATCTATTTCCGTTGAAACCCAGCGCAGATTAAAGAGGCGGACTTAATTCAAGTGTTCAAACTCATCAAAGGCATCGACAATATGAACTGTAGTAAGTACGCACTATCGACCAATCTAATTACACGCGGGGAAACGGTTGCAAAAATTATTGGTAAAATCTTGTAACTCGCACGAATCTAAGAATTTCTTCTTCAATCGAGTTGGACAACTTGTGGAATGGGCTTCCCCGAAACGTTATAGACTTACGATCACCGTTGATTCATTTCAACTCCGCCTAGACAATATATCTCGCATCAAACCCGGCGACTGACTGCGTTTGTAAATGAATAACTTTATTTTATCCCCCCCTCAGTACTAACCCATCTGTCACTACTAACTTCCTAATCCTGCCACGGACCATAATGGTAAGGCAGTAATTCCCTTTCCAAAGTTCCCTTACCCACTCTAAAACAACTGTTTGGACACATGATCCTCAAGTGTTGGAGGACAATAGCAACATGAGAAGGGTCACTGGACTGTTGTGCTGGATTCATTGTAATCCTTTGCTACCTCTCTCACAATCACTCTCCTCTATCCCTCTCTCTCTCTCCTCTCACACTCTCCCACCTTCTCAGAGAGAGAACTCTCTCTCTCTCACTTACTCCTCTATCTCTCTCGCTCTCTCTCTCTCTACAATCTCGCCTAGAGTTCTAAAGGAAGCTAAGGATCTAGACTGAGCTCTCCAAACCAATGACATTTATATTCAATAAAGCCTTTGCCAGTTCTGGAAACTATGCCCTGATCAGGAGGAAGCTAGCAAACGTAACACGATATTCAAAAAAGGCAGCAAGATCCCCTGATCCCAGTAACGATCGTCCAATTAGCTACACCTCAGTTGTATGTTAAATTTTTTGCTAGAAACGGTCATACGAGACAGACTCGTAAATCACTTGGAGGGAAAATAACATACTTAAAGATACTCAACAACGGCTTTGCGGAAAAACGTTACTGTTTAACAAACCTCTTAGACTTCTTCCACGATTATCCTCAAACTCTACGATGAGGAGTAAAGCGTGTAGATATTATATACCTTGGTTTCAAAAGGCCTTTGAACAAAGTTCCTCACAAACTTTTACTGCTAAAACTAAAAGCGCATGGAATACAAGACGGTGTGTTGAAATGGATAGAAAATTGGCTCAGCAACAGAGAGCAAAGGGTAGTCAAAAAACGGTAAGGCATTTAAATGGACCAATGTAAGTAGCGGGGTACCCAAGGGATCGGGTACTAGGACCAATTCTCTTTCTAATTTACATCAACGACATAGAGATGAGGGTCTCACCTGCACAATCTTCAATAAATTTGCTGACGATACAAAAAATTGCAAATAGCGTACTCTCAAAAGAACAAGTTGACGATATGCACCACAATCTAGATATAATTGTACATGTTGGGCCCAAATTGGGCAAAGGAGTTTCAATGCGGATAAATGTAAAAAGTACTACATGTCGGATACCTAAATGAGAAAGCCAACTATTCGATGAATGGCACTCAGCTTACGACTGTAAACAGAGAAAACTGATCTGGAGAAGTAACAATATCGAGTTAACTTAAAACGAGTCAACAATGTTCAGAAGTAGTTAAAGAAGGCAAAACAAAAAATAATTGGCTTTATAGGCAGGTCATTTGAGCATAAATCCAAAGACGTTATCCTAACCCTTTACAAGTCCGAGTCCGCCCTCTTTCTGGAATACTGCGTTCAATCCTGGTGCCCTTATTACCAAAAAGATATTAATAAGCCAGATCGTGTCCAACGTAGACTTACCAAAATGCTACCTAGCCTAAAGATCAATCCATACGATGAACGTCTTAGAGCATTAAATCTTTTCCCTTTAAACCATGCGCAGATTAAGGAGGCGAGCTAATTCAAGTGTCAAAAATCATCAAAGGCATCGACAGAGCTATGAACTGTAGTAAGTACTTCACTAGCGGACCAATCTAATTACACGCGGGGGAGGAAAACGGTTGCAAAATTATTGGTACATCTTTTAACTCGCAATCGAATCTAAGAATTTCTTCTTCAATCGAGTTGTAAACGGTGGAATGGGCTTCCCCGAGGACGTTATAGACTGCGAGCACTCGTTGATTCATTTAAATTCCGCCTAGATGCAAATATCTCGCATCAAAACCCGCGACTGACTTGAGTTTGTAAATATGAATAACTTATTCCTCCCTCAAGGTACTAACCCCTATTGTCCACGACGAAATTTCACTAGGCTGCCACGTTAGTGGCAGGGCAGTAGTTCCCTTTCCAAGGGTCCCCTACCCACTCGAAACCATGTTTGGACACGTGATACTCCAGTGTTTTGGGAGGACAAGCAACTTAGAAGGGTCAATAGATCTGTTGTTGCTTGATCCTGTGTTAATCATTTGTACTCTCTCGTCTCTCTCACACTCACACTCTCTCTCCTCTCTCTCTCACTCGCACACTATGCTCTCTCTCTCTCTCTCGATATCTAATATCTCTCTATCTGTCCTCTTACAACCTCTCTCTCTCTTAACAACTATCTCTCTCCATCCTCTCTCTATCTCTCTCTAGCTCACTTCTCTCTCGTCTCTCTCGATCAACACGCACTAGCACTCGTCTCTCTCTCTCTCTATCTCTCTTCTCTGCTCTAGATCGTGAACGACGATTCTCACACTCTCTCGATCTCTCACACCCGCAATCTCTCGAAAACTGCTCACTATCTCTCTATCTCTCTCATCCTCTCGTCATATCTCTCTCTTCTCTCTATCGATCACTCTATCTCTCACACTCTCAATTCTCTCTCTCTCTCCTTAGTGCCTTAGTCCCTATGTAGTCCCTTTCCAATGCCAGGACCCACTCAAACCACTGTTTGGACACTGATACTCCAGTGTTTGGAGGAAAAGCAAACTAGGGAAGCGGTCCTGAGACGTGTGCTGATTTCCGTTTGTACGCTCTCTCTCTATAGATCTCGCTCTCTCTCGCTCTCTATCTATCGTCTCTCTCTCACTCTCTACTTCAGACAAGCTACTCTCTCTGCTCCGCTCTTCTCTCTCTCTCCTTCTCTCAAACTCTCTCTGCTCTCTGCGTCACTCTCTCTCTCCTAGCTTAGGCGTCTCTCTCTTCTCTCTCACACTCTCGCTCGCATATCTATCTCTCACACGTCGCTACTATCTCCTCTCTCTCTCTCTCTCTCTCTCTCTCTCTCTCTCTCTCTCTCTCTCTCTCTCACACAATGGGTGGCTATATATCCTCCATAATTATAGCCCCGCTGCCTCTTACAGTATATGGGTCCTGAGGTTTGTGCAGTCTACTTAATGTACTAATTATGTAAGTGACCGCGTAATTATGTAACTACTGTAATTCTAACTCTCTTTATAACTCACACACACACACACACACACACACACACACACACACACACACACACAACACACACACACTTCCATCACTCACTCACCATCACGCACTCATACTTGAAGTGAGTGAGTCTTCTCTAAGACGAAGAGCGTCTTAGAGAATTAAATCTATTTCCTTTAACCCAGCGCAGATTAAGAGGCGACTTAATTCAAAGGTTCAAATCATCAAAGGCGCATCGACAATATGAACTGTAGTAATGACGCACTTATCGCCCAAACTTAATTCCACGCGGGGGGGGAGGAGGAAACGGTTGCAAAATATGGTAAATCTTTAACTCGCCACGAATCTAAGAATGCTCTTCAAAGAGTTTCAACGGTGAAGGGGCTACCCGAGACGTTATAGACTGCAGACACCGGTGATAAGTTAAATTCCGCCTAGAAAAATATCTCGCATCAAACCCGCGACGACAGCGGTGTAAATGAATAACTTATCCTCCACATCAGTAAAACCCATAGGTCCCATACTAACTCTAGTCCTGCCACGGTAGGGCAGGGGCCAGTAGTTACCCTTTCAATGGTCCCTGTACCACCAAACCACTGTTTGGACACTGAATCCTCAGTGTTGTGAGGACAAGCAACCTAGAAGGGTCCCCAAAACTAGACCTGTGTGCTGATTTCTCTTTGTACTGTGTACTCACGCCACTCAACACTCACTCACTCACTCATCACTCACTAACTCTCTCTCTATCACGCTCTTGCTCTTACTCTCTCTTACTCTCTTTCGCTCTCTATATATCCAGTAGATATAGATGGTACCGGTATATAAGATGATAGATATAGTCCCGGGTATATATAGATACATATATATAGTATATATATATTATTATATATAAGATCATAATATAGTAGATATATATATATAATATATACAAACAGTATAAGATATAATGTATATACCGTATAATATAATATATATAGAATACTGTATATATATAATGTATAATATTATCAATTCGATACTATCTTATTTGTCTGTCTATCTATTCATTTACTACCTAGGCTACCTACTTACCCACCTACAAAGAAACATTTCAACAGTAAAACCCACAAAACCCAACCCCGCAATGGACAGCTCGCCAAACTCAAAAACACCTGCAACTTAAAAACACAACATTCCGCGACAATACGGCAGTAAATTGACCACTTGCGAGTTTCAGGCTATAAGGAATGTTGGAGACGTAAACATCGATATAAAATAAGAAATTCAATAATAATGTAGATTTGTGATGGATAGAAAGTATGGATAATTTGGTTTTATGTATTTATAAGTGTACTACGACAGTACCAGTATTTATAAGTGTACTACGACAGTATTTATAAGTGTACTACGACAGTACCAGTATTTATAAGTGTACTACGACAGTATTTATAAGTGTACTACGACAGTATTTTAGTTGTTAATTCTGCTTAAGGGGGGTGACTTGTTTTTGTTTTCTCTCTCTCTCTGGGTTGTATCCATTCGGCCCCATTCAGCCTACTGTTTAAAAACATTTATCCCCATCCAAGTGTCGATTTATACCTGGCAAGCGATAGCGAGCCACCACATTTTGGGTAATAAGTTTGACAGCTGGCTAAATTTGTACATTTTTCGATATAAAATGTCCCCATAAAATGATGGCTAGCTATCGCTTGCCAGGAAAAAATCGATACCTGGATGGGGATAAATGTCTTAAAATAGTAGGCTGAATGAGGCCGAATGGATATAACCAAGAAAGAGAAAAAAACAGGTCACCCCCCTTAATATAAAACAGGTCACCCCCCTTAATATAAAACAGGTCACCCCCCTTAATATAAAGGACTATACCAATAGGGGGGGGGGTGGGTACTTGTTGATGATTGGAGGGAGGCTAGGGAGTACTATAAAACCTCACTTAAACATTCTTAAAAGTCCGAATTATCGTAACTCGGGTCACCCTCCTCTTCCCGAAGATAATCACCTCATGACAACTATTAATCTGTGTTTGCTATGGTTATCAATGACTCAAACTTATAGTACCGTATGCAGCTACAGTGTGTGTGGTAGGAATAGAAATGTAATAAATACAGCATATTCTCCCTGTTTAGAAGGTTACTCAGTGTTGTTTTAGCCAGAGTATTGCCATCTAACCTAAATGTCCCAAGTGCAGGAAAACTGTCTAAATTGGTAGGGAGAATATTTCTGAGCATTATAGCTCGGGGGCGTATGTGGAGGATTGCCTAGTCTCTCTCCATTAGGCGATTTGGAATACACGAGGACTACATGTTTTGTTTTTCTTCTTTATTTTATACTCGGGTCGATGTATTTGTATTTTTTGTATTTTTTTTTTTTTTTTGTACTCTGGTCGGACATTTTTTTTAGAATGTTAGGCTACCAGTCTGTCAATCAGTTTGTTTGGTTGTTTCTGGTACCTAACCTACCACTAAATACCTACCTACCCTTACCTACCACTACCTACTTCCTACCTACCCACCTACCTAGTCTTACCACCTACCTACCCACCTAACTACCTACATACCCTCCCTAACCTAACCTACATACCTCCTACTACCTACCTATCCTACTACCTACGACCTACCCTACCTACCAACAGCAAGCCATTGTAACAGTAATACCCCACCCAAAGCACCAACCGAACTGGCCCACTGAGCTTAAAACTCCCACTAAACTACGCATTCCCACGACAATATGGCCGTAATTTGAGTCCCACGAGAATAATTCCTGGGCAGTATACTATTTTCTCTCTATCACACACACACACACACACACGCACGCACGCACGCACGCACGCACGCACGCACGCACGCACGCACGCACGCACGCACGCGCACGCACGCACGCACGCACGCACGCACACACACACACACACACACACACACACACACACACACACACACACACACACACACACACACACAGCCGTAGCCTAGTAGGTAGAGCTCTCGTCTCACACGAGGGGTCGGGGGTTCAATCCCAGACCGGGCGGAGACAAATTGGGCGTGTCTCCTTTCATGTGTTAGCCTCAGTTCACCTAGCTGTAAATAGGTACCTGGAATAAGTGGACGACGTTGTGACGTCCCATCTGGGGTTGGCAAAAATGGTACAAGGCGAGATGGGTATCATATGGTTCACCTAAGCTGATGGCTACCTAAGCCTTCGGGCGAGACGGTACCGTCTATAGTGAGAATGGTACCATACAGATCACCCTAAGCCTTCGTTTCCGATGTCGCCAATTGGCTAAATACAGACTACACACATCCACAGCCATTCCAACCAGTACATAAAACAATTAACATGCATTTCACGCAATACATTCCCAGTTAAGGAGGCGCGATAATAATGAGCTTAGCTCGCATTGCGTGGATTCCCCTTGACGAACAAGTAACTGAGTAACTGAGTAACACACACACACACACACACACACACACACACACACACACACACAACTGGTCCACTAAGTCTAAAAGCCCCCCCCCCCCCCAAAAAAAAAAAAAAAAAAAACCCGGACAAGTGGGGACAATAAGGCTTTAAATTGAGTCCCCCGAGAATCATTCCAGGACATTATTGGAGGAAAATTCCAAAACTTTGATACTCTTAACCCTATCAGGAGCGACGCAGGTGTTTTTGGACCCTCCTTGTTTCATTCCATTAGTTGGAGATTTTATGATGCTTCACCTCTCTAGTTTGGCTATTTTAAGATGCTTAACCCCATTCAGGTGTCGATCTTCTGTGGGCAAGCGATAGGAAGCCTGTATATTAGGAAAATTTGGCCTTTGACTTGGCATTTTATTTATATATTTTTACTTTATGTATACAGGTATATATATATATATATATATATATATATATATATATATATATATTATATATATATTTTTGTTTTGTCCTAACCCAAAATATACATATTTAGCTTCAAAGGGGTCTGGGTGGCATTTTTTTTAGTTTAAAATGGACTATTGTGAATAATCTGCGTAAGGAGTGTGTCCAGCGTTCCGAACCATGGCCAAATTGGATTCGTCATTAAGGACCGGCCCACGATCTACATGTATGTATGTATGTACGTACGGTAGATCGTGGGCCAGCCGAGCGGTAAAGCAGCTGTGAGCACCAACCAACCGACCGGGGGGGATAACTAAGGTCGGACAGGGACATTTTGGGTGTGTGTGTCAAGGCTATTGTGGGTCTTACTTAGGGGAGGTTTTTATTTAATTTAATTATCACATTATCATCATGATCAAGTTTGGTCTCTAAACCTACACCAATCTTATTATTAATATTCTAATTTCTATTCCAGCCTTTTTAATTCTAGCTACGATTCCAGCCGATTTAATTCCAGCTACCATTCCAGCCGATTTAATTTCAGCTACCATTCCAGACGATTTAATTTCAGCTACCATTCCAGACGATTTAATTTCAGCTACCATTCCAGCCGATTTAATTCCAGCTACCATTCCAGCTGATTTAATTCCAGCTAACATTCCAGCCGATTTAATTTCAGCTACCATTCCAGCCGATTTAATTCCAGCTACCATTCCAGCTGATTTGATTCCAGCTACCATTCCAGCCAATTTAATTCCAGCTACCATTCCAGTCGATTTAATTCCAGCTACCATTCCAGCCAATTTAATTCCAGCTACCATTCCAGCTGATTTAATTCCAGCTACCATTTCAGCTGATTTGATTCCAGCTACCATTCCAGCCAATTTAATTCCAGCTACCATTCCAGCCGATTTAATTCCAGCTACGATTCCAGCCGATTTAATTCCAGCTACCATTCCAGCCGATTTAATTCCAGCTACCATTCCAGCCGATTTAATTCCAGCTACGATTCCAGCTGATTTAATTCCAGCTACCATTCCAGTCGATTTAATTCCAGCTACCATTCCAGCTGATTTAATTTCAGCTACCATTCCAGCTGATTTAATTCCAGCTACCATTCCAGCCGATTTAATTCCAGCTACCATTCCAGCTGATTTGATTCCAGCTACCATTCCAGCCGATTTAATTCCAGCTACCATTCCAGCCGATTTAATTCCAGCTGATTTGATTCCAGCTACCATTCCAGCCGATTTAATTCCAGCTACCATTTCAGCTGATTTGATTCCAGCTACCATTCCAGACAATTTAATTCCAGCTGATTTAATTTCAGCTACCATTCCAGCTGATTTAATTTCAGCTACCATTCCAGCTGATTTAATTCCAGCTACCATTCCAGCTGATTTAATTCCAGCTACCATTCCAGCCGATTTAATTCCAGCTACCATTCCAGCTGATTTAATTCCAGCTACCATTCCAGACAATTTAATTCCAGCTACCATTCCAGCTGATTTAATTCCAGCTACCATTCTAGACAATTTAATTCCAGCTACCATTCCAGCCGATTTAATTCCAGCTACCATTCCAGCCAATTTAATTCCAGCTACCATTCCAGTTGATTTAATTCCAGCTACCATTCCAGCCAATTTAATTCCAGCTACCATTCCAGTTGATTTAATTCCAGCTACCATTCCAGTCTATTTATTTCCAGCTTCCTTTCCAATCCATTTAATTCCAGTTTCCATTCGTCTTTAATTCCAGCTACCATTCCAGTCAATTTAATTCCAGCTACCATTCCAGTCAATTTAATTCCAGCTACCATTCCATCTATTTAATTCCAGCTTCCATTCCAGTCTATTTAATTCCAGCTTCCATTCCAGCCAATTTGATTCCAGCTACCATTCCAGTCTATTTAATTCCAGTTAATTTAATTCCAGCTTCCATTACAGTCTATTTAATTCCAGCTTCCATTCCATCTATTTAATTCCAGCTTCCATTCCAGTCTATTTAATTCCAGCTTCCATTCCAGCCAATTTGATTCCAGCTACCATTCCAGTCTATTTAATTCCAGCTAATATAATTCTAGCCGATTTTATTCCTCCAATTTAGAAAGGCCCTCTGTGAATCAACTAGTCAAGCTCATCAAGCCAGCCATTACCGGGAATTGTATTGTGTTTACGTTAAGGGTTTTTATGCTGTTATTTCCAAACTCCGGAAATTATAACCTGCTCAAATTATACCAGTGGTTCAAAAAAAAAAAAAAAAAAAAAAAAATCTTTCTCTCTCTCTCTCTCTCATATATTATCCATCTGTCCTCTTGAGCGTATATATCTACCTTATGCATCTATCGTATCTATCCTATTTATTTCTCTACATTATATCTTTTATCCAACCTATTAACTCTTTCAGTGCCTATCTATCTACCTATTTCTATCAATCTCTTTTTATCCAACCTATTAACTCTTTCAATGCCTATCTATTTACCTATTTCTATTAATCTTATCTTACCTCTGCATCTCATCTCTCTATCTACCTTATCTACTTTTGCGTTGTATTTACTCTTCCCGACCGTCCGCGAACGTAGCGAAAATGTGCTCGTAAAGGGAAGTACGCAGAACCGAGCTATTTGACGCTCGACAACCCTCGCGTAATTATAGCAAGGAATTGTGTGTTGGTCTCTCTCTCTCTCTCTCTCTCTCTCTCTCTGTTTCTATGTTTCTATGTTTCTATGTTTGTAAGTGTTTGTGTGTGTGTGAACCCAAGTTATTTAATGCTCGGCAACCCTCGCGTAATTGTAACCAGGAATAGTGTTTCGGTGTAGATATGTGATGTGTGTGTGTGTGATTTTTTTTTTTTTTTTTTTTTTTTTCCTATATTCTAACTACTCCCTCTCGGGCATAGGCTGAGAGCCTGTACATTCCAGCTCAACACGGTGAAGCCCGTGAGTTCTTGTTCCAGTCTGGGGAGTGAGACATGTGAAGCATCCATTCATGGCTCGAAGCAGCTCCATCTCTGAAGCAGCTGGTTGCTTCGTTCAAGTGCTTCACTGTCTCACTCTCCAGACTCAGACCCTCACTCTCAGAACTCTCAGTATGTGTTTGAGTACTTAACCCTTTCTATACCGACGGCGTATTTCTATATTATTATAACTAAATTTAGACGATATTGTGCAGTTTATGTACGATATGTGGTAGCATAGATAACAGGCTATCTATGGTGGTAGTAAAAAAGGTTAAGTGAGATCATTAGAAACCTGATTGAGCTGAGTAAAGTTCAAAATACATCGCCGGTACAAAAAGGGTTAAACACAAGCCATTTAATGCTTGGCAACCCTCGTAGTAACCGTAACAAGGAATTGTGTAATGATGTAGCGGAGAGAGAGAGAGAGAGAGAGAGAAAGAGAGAGAGAGAGAGAGAGAGGTAGGTAGGTTAAATGTGTGAGTGTGTGTTTTACTCTGTATATCCCACAGGTCTATTTCTATTTTATTAGTGACTATAATGGTATGTGCCATGTTTATACTAGATTAGCATTCACCTATTCAAAACATGGTACGGCCTACGGGGAATAGTACCTAGTAAGGAAGAAGTTTAATAGATGGCCTGAGTGAGAGTGTAGTCCAAGGTGATGAATCTAGCTGACGAGACAGTGGCAAATTAGGTTCAGAATGCCGAGTCTCTCCGCACCAGGGGGAGACAGTCAAGCGCTGTTGGTGTGGGTAGCTAAGACTACATCGGTTGACAAATGCATTTGGCTCAGTGTTTACCTCATCGCCTGAAATAAGACCTCCAAACTTAATCATGCTGAAAGATCAACATTTCAGGCTGTTGAAAACTTCTGTCTGGTGACAGATTTGAGGATCTTTTGAACCCTTCCTGTTCCAATCAATTAGTTTTGAAATTTTAATGTTTTATCCTTATTAGTTTGGTTATCACAAAGACGTTTTGTCTCCTTCAGTTGTCGACTTCTGGGTGAGTGATAACAAGAATGCAACCGTTCATTGGCCGGAACATTTCTCTACCAAAAAATACCGGTATACAAGTTAGAGTGAAATTACTTTAATGGTAGTTATAATACCGGTACGGTAGCGCTAATAAGTCATGTCCCAGCTGTCATTACGTTTGGCTTGCTCTGTGCTGTTTCAATGTCTGTCAGATGTTGAATTGGGTGGGTAAGTGTTGGAACATGTTTGTATATTTCACTCGATATGAAGAAATTAAGCTTAGATATTGCTGATACCAATTATTTATCAAAATATACTTGGTGCCGAGACATTACTTATTAGCGCAACTGTAGCCTACATGTTAAGAAGTCGTCCTCTGAATGAAAGGTTTAATCCTCTATCTTCTCTCTTCAGCCTGAGTGTTCTATATATTCCATCTTCCCCCCAGTGTCCCCTTCTCCCTCTAAGACCCTTAAATGGCCTCTGCCTTTCATGTCCCTTGTCTGCTACTTCAACGTCTTCCTCCTCCTCCTCCTCCTCCTCTTCTTCTTCCTCTACCTCCTCCTCCTCCTCCTATCATATCAGCCACTCTCCCACTCTCGCCATTCATTCCCGTAATAGCCGTCTGAGCTGTAGTCCCATTCATATACAGTATTTCACCACCCACTATTCTACAGGACCCCCTCCAACCTTCCATCTTCATTCTCTCTCTCTCTCTCTCTCTCTCTCTCTCTACTCGGTTGTTAGAAGAAAAGTAAAACCGCTAATAAAACGGCAGAGGAAATACGAAATCAACATAGCTAAATATAGTAAATTAAAATAAAACACAATTCTACAGATATATCAACAGTAACAAACAAACTAAAAGGGGTATAGAATCCATACTCAAGAGTCAAGGTACGCTAGAAACATACAGCAGATTGGCTATATAGCTTCTACTCTTCAATAATATTTCAAGGTTTGTTTTTAACACTGCTAGCAACTTGGGCGTGTCAGTGTGTCACAAGACGGTGATCGAACATGCAAAGATGTGCTTCGAGACGTCAAAATCACCCAATCAGATGTCGTGGGAAAATTGATTCTCTGAAAGTAAATAATATCACCCGGCCCAAATCTGTTCGTCCCTGAATCTTTATAAATGGTAAACACGAAGTTGCTGAAGCGCAGACCATAATATTGTATTTGTATGTCACTCCAACAAGGATGTTTACCCACCGGATGGAAAACCGCGAATATAACACTTACTATATCAACAGGGTGGCAAATATCTACCAAATAATGACAGGACCATTTTCTGGATCCCGTTTTCCCTTATGTTTAGCCCCATTGCTTTTGAGATTTTATGAATTTCGCCGCATTAGTTAGGTGATTTTAAGAACCTTCGCCCCATTTCTGTCAATTTTAAGAGCTTTCGTGACATTTAGGTGTCGATTTTTTCCTGGCGAGCGATAGCGAGCCTGTATTTTAAGAGGAGCCGGCCTTCGGCCGGGACATTTTTCTACCGAAAAATGTACAAATTTATCTTGAAAGGGAGTCTAGGGGGTGTAATTTTAAGCTTGATGGAAATCTAGGGAACAAACTAAACACCTCCCCTTAACTTCCGGATATGGAAACAATATTATACAAGGTCCCACATCAGAAATTGCTGCAGAAATTCGAGGGCTTAGGATTATGGGACAAAACCTACAATTGAATCACAAACTGATGTAATGAAAGAAAGCCAAGGGTAATTATTAACCCTTCCAGTACCGGTTTAGTATTATTTATTTAATTTAAGCTACATTTAGGCGATTTTATGAAGCTTAGGAAGGATATATGGTAGCTAAAAGGATACATTTAGATATTTGTCAGGCTTTTAATGGATAGACGTCCTTCCTAAACTGCATAAACTCGTCTAATACGTGGCAGAATATAATGACAAGGCTGCCACCGGTACCGAATGGGTTAAAAAAGATCAAATCAATATGGACGCCAGTGAATATTGGAATAGCTCCGGGGGGGGGGGGGGGGGGGCTTTGTAATAGGTTTAATTTTATTCACACTATATAATAATAATATATACAATGGTGTCAGTAAAATATATATATATACCGGTATATTCTGTATATATATATATATATATATATTCCTAGTTCGTGTCTTTTCACCATTGTCCTCTCTCCCTTATATTCTGTGCCCTTACCTCCCCTCCTTGACCCTCTTCTTCCATCACCCCTCATACCTTCCCTATTACTTTCATCTCTCCCCTCTCTCTCCCTCCTTTCTTACTCTCTTTACTCTCTCTCTCTCTCTCTCTCTATATATATATATATATATATATATATATATATATATATATATATATATATATATATATATATATATATATATATATATATATATCCCTCTGATGGAGATTGGAGTACTATGAATGAATGATTTTTTTTTTTTTTTTTTTTTTTTTTTTTTTTGAGACAATGAACGGAGGAAGGAAAAACACAGATAAAACAAAAAGGTCCGTGTGCCTAAAGGCATCCTCCATTCATAAAATGTTTGTAACAACTGGATTTAAACATTTGTAGATTGTAAGTTTGTGGAAAGCAATTCGAGGGAAGTGAATTCCAAAGAGTAGTAGCTCTGGGGATAAATGAATTCTGATAAGCAGAAGTTCTGCATTGTGGAGGAGAAAGTGTAAATTCATGGGCGCTCTCAGCTGCCCTAGTTCTACGGGGAAAGATGTGGAGAGGCGGCACAATTGAAGCAAGTTCCTCGGAACAATTGCTGTGAAAATATCTGTAGAATAATGCAAGGGATGCAACGTTTCTTCGTATGGCTAATGTAGGAAGGTCCTGTGTGATTGCAGGGTTATTGATTAATCTAATAGCTTTATTTTGAATTTTGTCCAACTGCCTCAATGCAACCACTCCACTTCCACCCCACAGAGGTGAACAGTAATCCATCTGAGAGCGCACATGACTTTTATATATTACGGCCAACTGCTCGTCAGTGAAGAATTCTCGAACTCTGTACAGGAGTCCCAGTTTTTTAGAGGCATTCTTAGCAATGCTTCTAACATAATGTGTCCAGCTCAAGTTAGTAGTTAATGTTACACCGAGAATGTCAATACTAGGGGAAGTGGGAATATTTACATCATTAAAAATATATGGGAGTCAGTGAGATTCTGTCGATTAGAAAATTGAATGTACTTGGTTTTCTGTGCATTAAAGGAAACTAGATTCTCTTGTCCCCATTCATCAATTCTAGAAAGGTCCTGGTTCAGAGAAATTGCAGTGTTTATTTTTGAATTTATAAGATCGGGTTGGGTGAAAGAATTGGTAAATGTGAAGGAACTGTGGAGTGTTGAGTCATCTGCGTAGGAATGTATTGGATTATGAGTGGTAGATATGAGATCATTGATATGAATGAGGAACAGAGTTGGGGCCAAAACTGATCCCTGGGGAACACCAGCATTTATTGAGTGAAATTGAGAATAAAGGCCATCTACCATTACACGTATTTTTTTCTGTTATGAAGATAAGAAGAAATTAGTGGAACTAATGATGCAAGGCCGTAGTGTGACATCTTCGACAATAAGGATTGATGCCAGACTCTATCAAATGCCTTTGATATATCCAGTGCTATTGTATGTGTTTCACCATGTTGGTCTGTAGCTTGGTTGATTTGATGCGTAAGAAGGCAAAGAATGTCTGCAGTTGATCGACATCGTCTAAAACCATATTGCCTATCACTGATTAATTTATTATTCTCTAGATGCTTAATTATGTGATTATTTAATATAATTTCAAAAACTTTGCCAAGAGTGGAAGTTATAGCTATTGGTCTGTAGTTTGATGGATCTGAAGAGGCACCTTTTTTAGGAACTGGATGGATGTTTGCTTCTTTCCAGGGTACTGGGAAGCATGAGGTATGAGTACACAGACGGAAATTTTTTGCCAATACAGGAGCGAGCACCAAGGAGCAATTCTTAAGTACTATTGGAGGAATTTCATCTGGACCAGGAGCCTTATCTACTGAGAGATTCTGCAAAATAGTTTTGACATGTCTGGTGTGGATCTTAAGTGAGGGAATTTCAGGCGAATTAAAATTAAGTACAGGGACATCTTGATTTATTTCATCTAAGGTTGAGTTGGTGGAGAAAATATCCGCAAGAAGGTTAGCTTTACCTCGTGGGTCACTTACAAGATTGCCAGTCGGAGATTTTAATGGTGGAATGGATGAAGCAGTAGTGAAGTTGGATTTAAATGAGTTAAGAGTAGACCAAAATATTTTGTTATCATTTGGATTATTTAGAAGTTTATTTGCCTGCTTATGGAGAAAGTTTGATTTTAGTTAGGTTTAATACAGTTTTGGCATGATTTCTGATGTTTCTAAAGTAATTAAAGGCTTCATGTGTTTTTGATCTCGTGAATGCATTGTAGGCTATTGCTTTTTGTTCAGTTACTCTAGCACAATTATGGTCAAACCATTTAGGTGAATTAGATCTTTTACTGTACTTTTGATGAGGAATAAAAGTTTCCATTCCAAATTTTACAAAATCTTGTATGTGGCTCAAGGTGGAGTGTGCATCATTAGAAAAGAAAGAAGTCCAGGGAATATCAATAAAGAAACCTTGAAGACCCTCCCAGTCTGCCCTATCGTAATGCCATTTAGTCACCAAAACAGGTTCAGAGTGGGAAGGTGTGGTAGGTGATAGACAGGTGGCCTGTATCAAACAGTGATCAGAAGATCCAAGTGGGGACCTCACTGTAACATCATAATTTTCTGAATTGGTTGTTAAAAATAAGTCCAGTAGGTGGGAATTATGATTAGGATTATCTGGTACACGGGTGGGTTGGTTGACTAGTTGAATGAGATTAAATGAGTCTGCAAATAGCTCACATTCAAGACCAGCATCATCAGTCCTGGCTGAATGAGTGAGCCATTCAACATTATGGACATTAAAATCACCCAACACAGTGATTTCAGAAGAAGCATTTAAGTTGAGGACACTGAGTTGTGAGGACAGAGAATCAAAAAGACTTTGCTCTGGAGGAGGTAAAATAAATAGGCATGTAAGTGTAAAATACCCTTCTAGACTAATTTATTTTTCTCCTGTATAACAAACTTTGAGCCAGAGGGAGTGGAGGGTGGGGAGAGAGCCTTTTACCATAAACTGTCCCTGTCTAGTTATATTAAGGCCAGACCACCTAGTAGGGACAGCAAGGTCTGTGTGGTTTGAGTACCTGTGTAACTCTCAAACCGTCACCTTTAGCCTCTTTCCAGTTGCACTCACTGACAAGGTAGAGTTACCTCACTCTCTCTCTCTCTCTCTTTCTTTCTCTTTAACTCTTTCAAGGCTTGCTCGCCGGTTCTGTTCTTGCTGTTCCTTTGTTCAATCTTT
>JAVRFV010000356.1:25000-53621 GCA_032716605.1 Paralithodes platypus
CTCTCTCTCTCTCTCTCTCTCTCTCTCTCTCTCTCTCTCTCTCTCTCTCTCTCTCTCTCTCTCTCTCTCATTTATATTTATTAATTTCCTCATCCATTTTTCACAAAAAACTATCCTGCGAACTTCTGAGTATTCCAGTCAAGTATATATATATATATATATATATATATATATATATAGAGAGAGAGAGAGAGACAGAGAAAGAGAGAGGGGGGGAGGGAGGGAGGGAGGGATATATTACGGGAGAGGAGTACTTTCACATATAATGATGTACTTCACTGCTCGACTAAGTATCTCCCTCTCTCTCTCTCACATTTCCAGGAATTCTCTCCAAACCCGACGTCAAAAGACTGTTTGACATCCTGCACAGCATTATATATATATACTATATATACACACACCAGATATTTACTTTCATCTTAATTATGTATGTTACTAAGCTTTACTACTCCGCTAAATCATTCTCCTTTCTCTCATATTTGCAGGTACCCTCTCCAATCCGGACGCCAAGAGATTATACGATGACTTGCTCAGTAACTACAACCGCCTCATCCGGCCCGTCGGTAACAACTCTGAGAAGCTCATCGTTAAGCTGGGCCTCAAACTCTCCCAGCT
The DNA here is from genome assembly GCA_032716605.1 of Paralithodes platypus. Taxonomy (NCBI): domain Eukaryota; kingdom Metazoa; phylum Arthropoda; class Malacostraca; order Decapoda; family Lithodidae; genus Paralithodes; species Paralithodes platypus. The sequence goes on from JAVRFV010000356.1 coordinate 25,616, forward strand.
CATTGACGTCGTGAGTACTTCTTTGATTAACCTTGCTTTACTTTTTTCTATATACATGCTATACATACAATGGTTTAGCGTAATGTTTCCATTACATGCATTGTAACGGCTCAGATGGGGTTGGTTTTCAGTAGTTAGAGTGTACTGTAGTACAATAAAGTCCCGCCACAGCACTGCCCCACCAAGTCATCACTGTGGCTGATGTTGGCATAGTGCTAACCGTGCCTCAGCAAGACTCAACAGAGTCCCCCTGCAGCACTTGCACCTGCAGTATCTGCAACCACACCAGCCTTAACAGTGTTACAAAAAGACAGCACCATAACAAGACTCTACTGTATATTAGGCAATTGGACTATATAACAATAAAGTCCTGCCCCAACACTACTCCAACATGCAAACACTGTAGTAGGATGCGTGAGGCATATTATTTTGTGTTTTCCTTTATGATCGAAACAAAAGGCAAAGCTGTATGTAACAAGCGTCTCCCCTAAAGTTGATAGTCGCCATTTCAAAAACTATTGTTGGTGTATTATAGAAGTGTGGTGTGCTTGTCTAGTGTATGCTTATGTATTAGTACAGTATTATATATTACTGTCAACACAAAGGGGACAATACATGTGTGAGCAGTGTACTGTTTTATGGTAAGATGATGTGGGCAGCCAAGGAAGATGACACCAGAAGACCGAGTGTACGGAATTTATTTATTGATTGTATTTTGTTTTTCTTTACTGTATTATTATTATTATTATTATATATATATATATATATATATATATATATATATATATATAATTTTTTTTTTTTTTTTTTTTTTTTTTTTTTTATATTTAGTATTGTTATTATTACCGGTGTTTATATATATATATATATTTTAAATTTGATCCCTAGCCCTCCACCAGGCTTAACACAAATTCCTCCAAGACCCCCTTCGAAATATATTTGTACATTTCTGGACATAACTTTACCAGCAAAGGAAAAAAAAACAAAAAAAAAACGCAAGGGAAAACAAATATATATACTGTATATATATATAAGCAAACTGTGTATGAACAAAAATGATCAATATACGTGTAATAAAACGAGCATGTGTTTCAGTTTGGGGATACGAACATTTTCCACTAAAACATGCAGAGTTGGCTTGCAATTCCCACCCAACTATCGCTACACATTGGTTCCTTTGTACCGCTACAGGGGATATACATACACATAGACACACACATATACATACACACATACACACACACATACACACACACATACATAAACACACACATACACACACACACATACACACACACACACACACACACACATACACACACACACACACACACACATACACATACAAATTGTCACACCCTATTTTATCTTTTTTTTTCTCTCTCTCTCTCTCTCTCTCTCTCTCTCTCTCTCTCTCTCTCTCTCTCTCTCTCTCTCTCTCTCTCTCTCTCTCTCACACACACACACACACACACACACACACATACAAATTGTCACACCCTATTTTATCTTTTTCTCGCTCTCTCTCTCACACACACACACACACACACACACACACACACACACACACACACACACACACACACACACACACACACACACACACATTTTCAGCCTCAGGGCTGCAATGAACAATACATCGACAATTATTATTATTATTATTACACGCACCGCAACACCCTTGGTGACTTTGTATGGCTACAGGGGGAATATTTATTAACACACTATCACCCTCACACACACTTGCTCTCTAACACACTCACACTCACTCACACTCACTCACACTCACTCATATATATTTATTAACACACTATCACCCTCACACACTCTTACTCTCTAACACACTCACACTCACTCACTCACACTCACTCTCATATATATTTATTAACACACTATCACCCTCACACACTCTTACTCTCTAACACACTCACACTCACTCACTCACACTCACTCATATATATTTATTAACACACTATCACCCTCACACACTCTTACTCTCTAACACACTCACACTCACTCACTCACACTCACTCTCATATATATTTATTAACACACTATCACCCTCACACACACTTGCTCTCTAACACACTCACACTCACTCACACTCACTCTCATATATATTTATTAACACACTATCACCCTCACACACTCTTACTCTCTAACACACTCACACTCACTCACACTCACTCTCATATATATTTATTAACACACTATCACCCTCACACACTCTTACTCTCTAACACACTCACACTCACTCACACTCACTCTCATATATATTTATTAACACACTATCACCCTCACACACACTTGCTCTCTAACACACTCACACTCACTCACACTCACTCACACTCACTCTCATATATATTTATTAACACACTATCACCCTCACACACTCTTACTCTTTAACACACTCACACTCACTCACACTCTTACTCTCTAACACGCTCACACTCACTAAGGCATCTAAATGGACCAATGTAAGTAGCGGGGTACCCCAGGGATCGGTACTAGGACCAATTCTCTTTCTAATTTACATCAACGACATATATGAGGGTCTCACCTGCACAATCTCAAAATTTGCTGACGATACAAAAATTGCAAATAGCGTACTCTCAAAAGAACAAGTTGACGATATGCAACACAATCTAGATAAATTGTCATGTTGGGCCCAAATTTGGCAAATGAGTTTCAATGCGGATAAATGTAAAGTACTACATGTCGGATACCTAAATGAGAAAGCAAACTATTCGATGAATGGCACTCAGCTTAAGAATGTAAACAGAGAAACTGATCTGGGAGTAACAATATCGAGTAACCTAAAACCGAGTCAACAATGTTCAGAAGTTGTTAAGAAGGCAAACAAAATAATTGGCTTTATAGGCAGGTCATTTGAGCATAAATCCAAAGAAGTTATCCTAACCCTTTACAATTCCTTAGTCCGCCCTCTCTGGAATACTGCGTTCAATCCTGGTGCCCTTATTACCAAAAAGATATAAACAAGCTAGAACGAGTTCAACGTAGAGTTACCAAAATGATACCTAGCCTAAAGAACAAACCATACGAAGAGCGTCTTAGAGAATTAAATCTATTTCCTTTAACCCAGCGCAGATTAAGAGGCGACTTAATTCAAGTGTTCAAAATCATCAAAGGCATCGACAATATGAACTGTAGTAAGTACTTCACTATCGACCAATCTAATTACACGCGGGGAAACGGTTGCAAAATTATTGGTAAATCTTTTAACTCGCACGAATCTAAGAATTTCTTCTTCAATCGAGTTGTCAACTTGTGGAATGGGCTTCCCCGAGACGTTATAGACTGCAGCACCGTTGATTCATTTAAATTCCGCCTAGACAAATATCTCGCATCAAACCCGCGACTGACTGCGTTTGTAAATGAATAACTTTATCCTCCCCTCAGTTACTAACCCATATGTCCCCTACTAACTTCCTAGTCCTGCCACGTTAGTGGCAGGGCAGTAGTTCCCTTTCCAATGTTCCCTTACCCACTCTAAACCACTGTTTGGACACTTGATCCTCAGTGTTTTGGAGGACAAGCAACCTAGAAGGGTCACTAGATCTGTTGTTGCTTGATTTCCTTTGTACTCCTTTGTACTCCTTTGTACTCACTCACACTCACACACTCTTACTCACTAACACGCTCACACTCACTCACTCACTCACACTCATATATATATATATATATATATATATATATATATATATATATATATATATATATATATATATATAGGCTATAATTATATACTGTATATATATAAGTTTATTTTTCCCCATAGCCTACTCCCTCAACTCTTCTTGCGTCTTGTTGCTTCCTTTTACTCTTGGTTATCTCTTGTTTTGTTTCTTTTGTTTGTTTATATTTTGTTTATCTCATCTTTTGTTTATCTCTTGTTTTGTTTATCTCATGTTTTCTTTATCTTGTTTTGTTTATCATGTTTTGTTTATCTCGTTTTGTTTATATCTTGTTTTGTTTGTCTCTTGTTTTGTTTGTCTCTTGTTTTGTTTAACTCTTGTTTTGTTTATCATGTTTTCTTTATCTTGTTTTGTTTATCATGTTTTGTTTATCCTGTTTTCTTTATCTCTTGTTTTGTTTAACTTGTTTTGTTTATCATGTTTTGTTTATCTCTTGTTTTATTTATCTCGTTTTGTTTATCTTATTTTGTTTATATCTTGTTTTGTTTATATCTTGTTTTGTTTATCTTGTTTTGTTTATATATATTTTTGTTTATTTCTTGTTTTGTTTCTCGTTATGTTTATCTTTAGTAGATTTTTTTATCTTTTGTTTATATCTTGTTTTGTTTATCGTGTTTTGTTTCTCTTGTTTTGTTTAAATCTTGTTTTGTTTATCATGTTTTGTTTATCTCTTGTTTTATTTATCTCGTTTTGTTTATCTTATTTTGTTTATATCTTGTTTTGTTTATATCTTTTTTGGTTTATCTTGTTTTGTTTATATCTTTTTTTGTTTATTTCTTGTTTTGTTTATCGTGTTTTGTTTCTCGTTATGTTTATCTCTTGATTTTTTTATCTCTTGTTTATCTGGTTTTGTTTATCTCTTGTTTCCTCGGCACTCTCTACCAGGTTCGTTACATAGTCGTTCTCCTTTTTGTCTTTCCTCTCTGGGTCTTGTTACGCTGAATCTTTTACTCATGGCCTTCTTGTTCGCGCTCGATTCTCTCTATCTCTCTCTCTCTCTCTCTCTCTCTCTCTCTCTCTCTCTCTCTCTCTCTCTCTCACTATCCATTCCATCTTCCCCCTTTTTCCTCTCACGTGTTTACTTCCTTTATTTTAATATCCCTTCATTCTCTGTTTTTCCACCTCTCTCATTCCTTCTTCCCTCCCTCCATCTCTTTCCTTCAACATCTCTTCCTTCTCTCTTTTCCTTTAGCATCCAATCCTTCTATCCTCCCTCCATCTCTCTTTTCCTTCTTCCTTCCTCCTTCCTCCCAAACTCCAAGCCTCTCTGTATCAAGGATTTTGTCCATTCCTCTTATCCTCCCTCCATCTCTTTCCCTCCTCCCAAACTCCATGCCTCTTTATCATGTTTTCCCCCCCCCATTTCCTTCTATCCTCCCTCCATCTCTCTTTCCCCCCTTCCCTCCCAAACTCCAAGCCTCTATCAATTTTGTTGTTTCATTCCTTCTATCCTCTCTCTATCTCTCTTCCCCCCTTTCTTCCTCCAAAACTCCAAGCCTCTCTGTAGCAAGTTTTTTTTTCATTCCTTTTATCTCCCCTCCATCTCTCCTTCCCTCCCAAACTCCAAGCCTCTGTATCAAGTGTGTGTGTGTTTTTTTTTTTTTTTTTTTTTTTTTTTTTCCCCCTAGGGTGAAGGAAAACCCGTCTGTTTGTCCAGCGGCTGAGCTCCGGGCTGCCCCATAAGCCCAGCCAGGCCCATCACACCACGGCCGCCGAGCCTCGTTGTCTCGATTCACTGCTTCGTTGTTTCGTTTATTGCTTCACTTCCCACGGTTTCGCTTTTTGGGTTTCTATTTCCACTTTTGTTGTTTTGTTTATTACTACATTTAACGCTTCAATTTCCTGGTGAGTTGTTTAGCTTTGGTTCTGTTTCTTCTCATTGATTCACCAAACTCGCTACTCTATTTCGACTCTTTTCCACTTCTCTTTCTTGACCCTATTATGATTTAGTCCACCATCATGATGCCTCTTTGCTTCGTTTCTCTCTCTCTCTCTCTCTCTCTCTCTCTCTCTCTCTCTCTCTCTCTCTCTCTCTCTCTCTCTCTCTCTCTCTCTCTCTCTCTCTCTCCTTCGTTTTTTGGATATATTTTCACTTCCTATCACTGATTTTCTGAGAAGTGACTGAAGTTCTCGACGATAATCTTGACTTAGGACCAATTCTCTTTCTAATTTACATCAACGACATAGATGAGGGTCTCACCTGTACAATCTCAAAATTTGCTGACGATACAAAAATTGCAAATAGCGTACTCTCAAAAGAACAAGTTGACGATATGCAACACAATCTAGATAAATTGTCATGTTGGGCCCAAATTTGGCAAATGAGTTTCAATGCGGATAAATGTAAAGTACTACATGTCGGATACCTAAATGAGAAAGCAAACTATTCGATGAATGGCACTCAGCTTAAGAATGTAAACAGAGAAACTGATCTGGGAGTAACAATATCGAGTAACCTAAAACCGAGTCAACAATGTTCAGAAGTTGTTAAGAAGGCAAACAAAATAATTGGCTTTATAGGCAGGTCATTTGAGCATAAATCCAAAGAAGTTATCCTAACCCTTTACAATTCCTTAGTCCGCCCTCTTCTGGAATACTGCGTTCAATCCTGGTGCCCTTATTACCAAAAAGATATAAACAAGCTAGAACGAGTTCAACGTAGAGTTACCAAAATGATACCTAGCTTAAAGAACAAACCATACGAAGAGCGTCTTAGAGAATTAAATATATTTCCTTTAACCCAGCGCAGATTAAGAGGTGACTTAATTCAAGTGTTCAAAATCATCAAAGGCATCGAAAATATGAACTGTAGTAAGTACTTCACTATCGACCAATCTAATTACACGCGGGGAAACGGTTGCAAAATTATTGGTAAATCTTTTAACTCCCACGAATCTAAGAATTTCTTCTTCAATGGAGTTGTCAACTTGTGGAATATGCTTCCCCGAAACGTTATAGACTGCATCACCGTTGATTCATTTAAACTCCGCCTAGACAAATATCTCTCCTCAAACCCGCGACTGACTGCGTTTGTAAATGAATAACTTTATTTTATCCCCCCCTCAGTTACTAACCCATCTGTCCTCTACTAACTTCCTAATCCTGCCACTAACATTAGTTCCAGGGCAGTAATTCCCTTTCCAATGTTCCCTTACCCACTCTAAACCACTGTTTGGACACTTGATCCTCAGTGTTTTGGAGGACAAGCAACCTAGAAGGGTCACTTGATCTGTTGTTGCTTGATTTCCTTTGTACCTCCTTTGTACTCCTTTGTACTTACAGTGTGATGGCTTAATAATCGAGAAAGGTTAATAAAGGGGTATTTTAATTAACTAAATGATTTGCTGACTCGATTATCAGAAGGTGTGTTTATCCAGGGGTTTCTTGTACTTTACGTGTCCCATGGAGATTGATTTACGTGTCCCATGGTGATTGATTTACGTGTCCCATGGTGATTGATTTACGTGTCCCATGGTGATTGATTTACGTGTCCCATGATTGATTTACGTGTCCCATGATTGATTTACTGCCGTGAATTGTATCGATTGTTGTGTACTTTCAAATCTACACTCGCCACCCACTTTGCTTCCCGGTCTGAATCGAATCTTTTCATTAGTGCTTTTCTGATATTTGCATTACATGGATTTGCTTAACCCTTTCTGTACCGGCGACGTCCTTTTAGTTTCATTCTGGCTACTACTAGACAATTGTATGCGGTTGAAAAAGGTCCCCCCAGCAATTAACAGGCTTCGAACTGTCTCACTTAACCCTTTTTACTACCACATAGCCTTCTTAAACAACACCTTATCGTCTAAATATAGCGAGAATAAACTAAAAAAAAAGGCGTCGCCTGTACAATAAGGGATCAATACAAATAATGTCCAATATGTGGATTCTGTTCACGCACACTGAATTTTCCACTCCAAGGCTCTCTTCCCTGTGGACCCAGAAACATGTAGTCTTTGTCTTTGGCCACGATCTTACAATTAAGGGGGTTGTGCTTGGTTTTTGGTCTATATATTCAGTTATTAATGTATTGTTTTAGCTTCCTCGCGAGACCTCCATGAAGCTTACCCCCCCCCCCCCCCCCAGGCCTCCCTTCAAGATAAATTTGTACATTTTTCTACCGAAAAATGTCACGGCCGAAGGCCGATTCCTCTTAAAAATACAGGCTCGCTTACGCTCGCCAGGAAAAACTCGACACAAATGGCATGAAAGGTCTTAAAATTGACAACGAAATGGGGCGAACGGTTTTAAAATCGCCAAACTAATGGACCGAACGTCATAACATCTCACAACTAATGGGGATAAGCATGAGGAAAAAACGGGACCAGAAAAACGGCCCATCTCCCCCTTAAAGGCTCTATTCCTTGTGGACCCAGAAACATGTAGCCTTGTCTTTGGCTACCATCTTACAAATATAAAAATTCTTCACACCTCCCTGCCTCCCTTCCTGCTTCCCTCCCTTTTCTCTCTCCCTTGTTTCAGTCTCCCTCCCCTCCCTTCCTGCTCCCCTCCCTTCCTGCTCCCCTCCCTTCTCCCTCCCCTCCCTTCCTGCTCCCCTCCCTTCCTGCTTCCCTCCCTTCCTGCTTCCCTCCCTTCTCTCCCCTCCCTTCTCCCTCCCCTCCCTTCCTGCTCCCCTCCCTTCCTGCTCCCCTCCCTTCCTGCTCCCCTCCCTTCCTGCTCCCCTCCCTTCCTGCTCCCCTCCTTTCTCTCTCCCCTCCCTTCCTGCTCCCCGCCCTCCCTTCTCCCTCCCCTCCCTTCTCTCTCCCTTCCCTCCCCCCTCCCTTCCTGCTTCCCTCCCTTCTCTCTCTCCCTTGTTTCCGTCTCCTCAAGGGATTGGGGTTCTCGAAAAGGTGGGGTCCAGTTCTGAAAATGTACTTAGACTTGCAGTGTGCTGGCTTAATAATCCAGAAGGGTTGATTGCCTCCCTTCCTGCTTCCCTCCATTCTCTCCCTCTCCCTTGTTTCTGTCTCCTCAAGGGAATGGGGTTCTCGAAAAGGGGCTCTAGTCCTGGAAATGTACTTGACTTATCTTACAGTGTGCTGGCTTGATAATCCAGAAGGGTTGTTGCCTCTGAAATCCTATTGTAACTAACTAATCCGTCTACCTTTAAACGTAACTGATACCATCCTAATACCATCACAAGGTTTGTCTCCACTATTCCTTCTCTTAACTCTTGTTAGTAGCTTTCCCATTACTTTATACACCCGCATTAAAAAGTTTTTTTTTACCACCTTGAATTGAAAAATCGTGTAAATTCTATATACCCGGTATGTATACAGCTGACTGACAATCTTCCCAGCTAAAACACAATCTTACCAGCTAAAACACAATCATACCAGCTAAAACACAATCTTACCAGCTAAAACACAATCTTACCAGCTAAAACACAATCTTACCAGCTAAAACACAATCATACCAGCTAAAACACAATCTTACCAGCTAAAACACAATCATACCAGCTAAAACACAATCTTACCAGCTAAAACACAATCATACCAGCTAAAACACAATCATACCAGCTAAAACACAATCATACCAGCTAAAACACAATCTTACCAGCTAAAACACAATCATACCAGCTAAAACACAATCTTACCAGCTAAAACACAATCTTACCAGCTAAAACACAATCTTACCAGCTAAAACACAATCTTACCAGCTAAAACACAATCATACCAGCTAAAACACAATCTTACCAGCTAAAACACAATCTTACCAGCTAAAACACAATCATACCAGCTAAAACACAATCTTACCAGCTAAAACACAATCTTACCAGCTAAAACACAATCATACCAGCTAAAACACAATCTTACCAGCTAAAACACAATCTTACCAGCTAAAACACAATCTTACCAGCTAAAACACAATCATACCAGCTAAAACACAATCATACCAGCTAAAACACAATCTTACCAGCTAAAACACAATCTTACCAGCTAAAACACAATCATACCAGCTAAAACACAATCTTACCAGCTAAAACACAATCATACCAGCTAAAACAATCTTACCAGCTAAAACACAATCTTACCAGCTAAAACACAATCTTACCAGCTAAAACACAATCTTACCAGCTAAAACACAATCTTACCAGCTAAACACAATCTTACCAGCTAAAACACAATCATACCAGCTAAAACACAATCATACCAGCTAAAACACAATCTTACCAGCTAAAACACAGGGCAGTAGGTAAAGGGTGACTGGAAATCAATGAGGATAGACAACATAAAGTGCCTCATCTTCACTTCACAAAGTTCCCCATTATCACCTAGACTTTGAAACAGCTAGGTTGGATTAGCTTAGGCTATGGTTAGGTAGGTTCGATCAAGTCTGGGTAAATTAGATTAGGCTAGGCGTGGTTAAGTTAAGTTAGATTTGATTAGGGCAAGTCTGCTTAGGTTAAATTAGGTTTGTTCAAGTCTGGTAAGGTTAAATTAAGTAAAGTTAGGTTAGAAGACTGGTCGTTATGGTTATGGCCGTTTAAAATTCCTGCCATTTTGATTTGAAACCTTTCTTATTTAGGTTGCCGATGAACTATCGAATCCGGCTGTACTAATAATGCCTATAGTCTGCTTCTTTTCAACTGGCGGTAAATTGCAAAGTTCCCATCAAGATTTCTCGGTTATTTTGAAGATTTTGTAGTGAAATATGGTGCTAATTATATAAACTTGCTCTTAATATGATGCAGAGACATTGTGGTTTCATATTTGTCCATTAAGTATCCAGACATTTGCTGCTAAGAGATTTAATTTATCGTCGGCTGAAAAGAAAACGGAGTATAGTATTTACAAATAGTTTACTATCTGGTGGTCGAAGAAACAGGTCATCCTGCCTTAATTAAGGGGGGTGACCTGTTTTTTGTTATTTATGTCCTTTATCTCTTTCTCTGGCTTGTATCCATTCGGCCCCATTCAGCCAACTATTTTAAGACGTTTATCCCCATCCAGGTGTCGATTTCTTCCTGGCGAGCGATAGCGAGCCAGCATTATATGAAGAAATCCGGCTTCGACGGAGCATTTTTCTATCGAAAAATGTACAAATTTAGCCTGGTGTCAAACAAAAATAAAAAATATACTGGCTCGCTACCGCTCACCAGTAAAAAATTGACACTTGGATGGGGATAAACGTCTTAAAACAGTAGGCTGAATGGGGCCGAATGGATACCAGCCACAGAAAGAGAGAAAAGGACAGAAATAACAAAAAGCAGGTCACCCCCCTTAACGTACAGTACGAGCTTACAAATATAACTGTAATCTTCACGCCTCCCTTCCTCCCTGCCTTCCTTCCTTCCTTCCTTCCTGTTCCGTGTATACTGTACATCTCCCTCCTGTTTCCGCCTCCCTTCCTATGTTACGACGTGTTCTCGCCAAATGCTCTCACACTCTGCTCCTCCATCCACTCTCGCCACTCATCATCATCACTGCCTCATCATCATCCAACATCCATCATTCATCCTTTCTTCTCTCCTCATCATCTGCTCTCTGCCTCTCCCTCATCATAATACGCTCTCTTTTCTCTTTCCCCTCTCTTCCTCTGCCTCTCCTCTCTCTCCTCTCTCTCTCCCTCTCGCTTTCTTTCTTTCTTTCTCTCTCTCTCTCTTCTTCCTCTCTCTCTCTCTCTCTCTCTCGCTCTCTATCTCTCTCTCTCTCTCTCTCCTGCTCTCTTCTCTTTCTGTCCTCTCTCTCTTCTTTTCTCTCTCTCTCTTTCTTTCTTTATCTTTCTTTCTCTTTCTTTCTTCCTTTCTCTCTTTCTTCCTCCCTTTCTTAAAATTATGTATTAGTATTGTAACTACTTTGAAAACACTAAAACCCCAACTGTATATAATTATATTTGTAAATACTATGTAAGAAGAATAACCACTGTCGGTGGAAATAAACTTTATTATTATTATTATTCCTCTCTCTCTCTCTCCCTCTCCCTCCCCCTCTCTCGCCTTTTACTAATAATCCAATGTTCTAGAATCGTGGCTAGGAATATCTGATGCACAGTCATGATCATAAATAACGAAGCACCCATATGAACCGGTATCGAACACGAAGCGAGACATTACCATACATTATTATAGCCCAGATGCTTCACAGCGTGGCTTTAAGGGGTAGTGCTTGTTTGTTTTATTTATATATATGTATGTAGTAATTTAATTTTAAGTTTTCTGGCTAGACCTCCATCAAGCTTATAAAAAAAAACTCCCTAGACCCCCTTTCAAGATAAATTTGTACATTTTTTCGGTTCCTTCTAAAATTTCTGGCTCGCTTTTGCTCGTCAGGAAAAAAAATCGACACCTAAATGGCACGAAAGGTCTTAATACTGACAAAGAAATGAGGCGAAAGGTCTCAAAATCGCCAAATTAACAGAACAAACTTCATAAAATCTCAAAACGAATATGCTAAACATGAAGGACGAAGGGGTCCGGAAAAAGCGGATGGTGAGATATGTACATTTCCAATGGTATCAAAATTAAAACGCTCTTTTTTTTGCCGTACTTTATAGCAAACTGCAATTTATGATATCTATAAAAAAAAAAAAAAAATTTGTTTTTGTTTATTTAGTTCTCGACTCCGCCTCGGTTTGTTTACTGAACGAAGGTCAAATTTGTTTGTTAATTAAAAATAAGTCAAACACAAGTCCAAAGGCTCTCAGATATTTTATATTTTACTCAATTTTGTTCTTACTTTGAGGTCGAAAGTGTTTGGACTTCGTGTTGATTATGGACAAGTTTTGTTTTCCCTCCTCCTCCTCCTCCCTTCCTCAACTCTTTCTCCTCCCTCCTCCCTTCCCCAATTCTTCCTCCTTCCCTCCTCGCTACCGCTGGCCAGGAAAAAATCGACACCTAAATGGCACGAAAGGTCTCAAAATCGACAAACTAATGGGGTGAATGTCTTAAAAAATCTCTAAACTAATGGGGCTAAGCATAAGAGAGACGGAAAGCCCCCCCTCTCTCTCTCTCTCTCTCTCTCTCTCTCTCTCTCTCTCTCTCTCTCTCTCTCTCTCTCTCTCTCACCTCAAATGGGCTGGGAGGAGGAGATGGTCTTGCTGTTTCCTCCCTGTTTAGGCTTTATAGGGACCTGTTCCATTATGTGTATGAGTCATATCCGGGTTACCTTACAATCGACGCCTAAATGGCACGAAAGGTCTCAAAATGGCCGACCTAAAGGGGCTAAACATGAGGGAGAAGGGGGTGCAAGCAAAGAAAACAAAACAAAAAACGCCCTAAACTGAAAATGTCCCTCCTAACCAACATAATCACCATCATCCCTTGCTAGATTTTCTTTGTATTTCCTGTGCATTCCCTTTCTTCTCATCTCTCTCCTCATCTCTCTCTCTCTCTCTCTCTCTCTCTCTCTCTCTCTCTCTCTCTCTCTCTCTCTCTCTCTCTCTCTCTCTCTCTCTCTCTCTCTCTCTCTCTCTCTCTCTCTCTCTCTCTCTCTCTCTCTCTCTCTCTCTCTCTCTCTCTCTCTCTCTCTCTCTCTCTCTCGGGCCTGGGGGGAGGAGATGGTCTTGCTGTTTCCTCCCCGGTTTAGGTTTTATCGGGACCTGATCCATTACTTTTATGGGTCGTATCCGGGTTACCTTCTTCCTTTTACTCCCGTCTAGCCTACAGTGTTTTTTTTTGTGCTTAAGATATCTCTTTCTTTGTACTTCCATGGTTGGTTCTCTGGACAGTTATGTTATGATAATACAGCACACTCGTACTTACCTTCAATGGTTTAACCCGTTCAGTACCAGTGACACCCTTTTAACATTTAATTATATTCTGGTAATAATTAGACGATTTTATTCAGCTTAGGATGAACCTCTAGCAATAATAAGGCTTCAAACCATCTTAACCAACCCTTTTTAACTACCACAAATCCTTCTTAAACTGCATAATTTCGTCTAAATATAGCTAGAATATAATACAGCACACGTCGCTGGTACTCAAAGGGTTAAGGTCCTTTCCATTACATTGTAATGACTTAGACAGGGTTGCTTAGACAAAAGGCAATGCTGCCTGTAACAAGCGTCCCCCCAAAAAAAAACTAAAAGAAAACAAAAAATCAATATCAATCTATGTAAATCTATATCAAGCCGGGTCCGTCTGTGTAAATCTATATCAAACCGAGCCTGTCTATGTAAATCTATATCAATGTATGTAAATCTATATCAAGCCGGGTCCGTCTGTGTAAATCTATATCAAGCCGAGCCTGTCTATGTAAATCTATATCAAGCCGGGTCCATCTATATCAATGTATGTAAATCTATATCAAGCCGGGTCCGTCTATGTAAATCTATATCAAGCCGGGTCCGTCTATGTAAATCTATATCAAGCCGGGTCTGTCTATGTAAATCTATGTAAATCTATATCAAGCCGGGTCCGTCTGTGTAAATCTATATCAAGCCGGGTCCGTCTATGTAAATCTATATCAATGTATGTAAATCTATATCAAGCCGGGCCCGTCTATGCAAGTCTATATCAATCTATGTAAATCTATATCAAGCCGGGCCCGTCTATGTAAGTTTATATCAATCTATGTAAATCTATATCAAACCGGGCCCGTCTATGTAAATCTATATCAAACCGGGCCCGTCTATGTAAATCTCTATCATGCCGTGCTTGTATATGTAAATTTATACGTCCATGTAAATCTATATCAAGGTGGGCCCGTCTTTGTAAATATATATCAATCTATGTAAATCTCCCTCAAACCAGGCATAGTGTATAATCCCCATATCTGTGTAAATCCACCTAATTTCCTCTATCCCGTTTCATATCCCCCTCACCTCACCTTTGCTATCTCTCTCTCTCTCTCTCTCTCTCTCTCTCTCTCTCTCTCTCTCTCTCTCTCTCTCTCTCTCTCTCTCTCTCTCTCTCTCTCTCTCTCTCTCTCTCTCTCTCTCTCTCTCTCTCTCTCTCTCTCTCTCTCTCTCGTATGTCTTTGTCTTAATGTTGAATCCATTAATACGCATTCTTTGCAGAGATACCGTACGTACTCTTGGTGTGCCATACTTCTTGTCAGCAGTTTTTATTTTGTTTAGTATAGTTTACCCATTGATTACGATGACCTTTTTATCATTCTGGCTAACGTTCAACGATTTTTCAGAGCAGCAGAATGACAGATTACAGTTATTAGTGTGTAGTACTTATGCGGTATTGTGACATTGAATACTGTAGTGTGTTTGTGTTCTCTAACATTTGGAATCCCATTACGCCATCAGACAGTACACTAGGACCATACGGCTGGGAAAGTGTAGATAGCAGAGAAGAGGTGTTGTAGATAGAAGAAGGTGTTGTAATGGCTTTGTTGTGTATGTCATTAGTCTGTATACGTCATCGAGGTGTCCCCCAACTGGGTACGAACATGTGAAACACGCTAGAACGTACTACCACACCCACTAAATGTCCGCCTTGGCTGGGATTGAACCCAGGTCAAACAGACAGACGCCAGGTCAAACAGACGTGAGCGTGTTCTCCACTCGACCGCCGGTTCTGATACTGTAAAGTGTGTTACAGTGTAGTGTAGCCTAGTAGGGTAGGATATACGGTTGTTTATAGTGATGTGTTACGGTGGTATGGTGGTGGTATTGTTATAGTGATGTGTTACGGTGGTATGGTGGTGGTATTGTTATAGTGATGTGTTACGGTGGTATTGTTATAGTGATGTGTTACGGTGGTATTGTTATAGTGATGTGTTACGGTGGTATGGTGGTGGTATTGTTATAGTGATGTGTTACGGTGGTATTGTTATAGTGATGTGTTACGGTGGTATGGTGGTGGTATTGTTATAGTGATGTGTTACGGTGGTATTGTTATAGTGATGTGTTACGGTGGTATGGTGGTGGTATTGTTGTAGTGATGTGTTACGGTGGTATTGTTATAGTGATGTGTTACGGTGGTATTGTTATAGTGATGTGTTACGGTGGTATTGTTATAGTGATGTGTTACGGTGGTATGGTGGTGGTATTGTTATAGTGATGTGTTACGGTGGTATTGTTATAGTGATGTGTTACGGTGGTATGGTGGTGGTATTGTTATAGTGATGTGTTACGGTGGTATGGTGGTGGTATTGTTATAGTGATGTGTTACGGTGGTATGATAGGGTAGTATAGTGTTGTGTTACGGTGGTATGGTGGTGGTATTGTTATAGTGATGTGTTACGGTGGTATTGTTATAGTGATGTGTTACGGTGGTGGTATGGTGGTGGTATTGTTATAGTGATGTGTTACGGTGGTATGATAGGGTAGTATAGTGTTGTGTTACGGTGGTATGGTGGTGGTATTGTTATAGTGATGTGTTACGGTGGTATGGTAGGGTAGTATAGTGTTGTGTTACGGTGGTATGGTGGTGGTATTGTTATAGTGATGTGTTACGGTGGTATTGTTATAGTGATGTGTTACGGTGGTATGGTGGTGGTATTGTTATAGTGATGTGTTACGGTGGTATGATAGGGTAGTATAGTGTTGTGTTACGGTGGTATGGTGGTGGTATTGTTATAGTGATGTGTTACGGTGGTATTGTTTATAGTGATGTGTTACGGTGGTATGGTGGTGGTATTGTTATAGTGATGTGTTACGGTGGTATGATAGGGTAGTATAGTGTTGTGTTACGGTGGTATGGTGGTGGTATTGTTATAGTGATGTGTTACGGTGGTATGGTAGGGTAGTATAGTGTTGTGTTACGGTGGTATGGTGGTGGTATTGTTATAGTGATGTGTTACGGTGGTATTGTTATAGTGATGTGTTACGGTGGTATGATAGGGTAGTATAGTGATGTGTTACGGTGGTATGGTGGTGGTATTGTTATAGTGATGTGTTACGGTGGTATGGTAGGGTAGTATAGTGTTGTGTTACGGTGGTATGGTGGTGGTATTGTTATAGTGATGTGTTACGGTGGTATGATAGGGTAGTATAGTGTTGTGTTACGGTGGTATGGTGGTGGTATTGTTATAGTGATGTGTTACGGTGGTATGGTAGGGTAGTATAGTGTTGTGTTACGGTGGTATGGTGGTGGTATTGTTATAGTGATGTGTTACGGTGGTATTGTTATAGTGATGTGTTACGGTGGTATGATAGGGTAGTATAGTGATGTGTTACGGTGTTGGTATGGTGGTGGTATTGTTATAGTGATGTGTTTACGGTGGTATGGTAGGGTAGTATAGTGTTGTTACGGTGGTATGGTGGTGGTATTGTTATAGTGATGTGTTACGGTGGTATTGTTATAGTGATGTGTTACGGTGGTATGATAGGGTAGTATAGTGATGTGTTACGGTGGTATGGTGGTGGTATTGTTATAGTGATGTGTTACGGTGGTATGGTAGGGTAGTATAGTGTTGTGTTACGGTGGTATGGTGGTGGTATTGTTATAGTGATGTGTTACGGTGGTATGGTAGGGTAGTATAGTGTTGTGTTACGGTGGTATGGTGGTGGTATTGTTATAGTGATGTGTTACGGTGGTATGGTAGGGTAGTATAGTGTTGTGTGGTGATATTAGTGTTATGGTGTGGTAATATAACTTGATAGGACATATGGTTGTTTTTTCTTTATAGTGATGTGTTGTGTGGTGATCTAGTGTTATGGTGTGGTGATATAACATGGTAGGACATATGTTTTTTCTTTTTCTTTATAGTGATGTGTTGTGTGGTGATCTAGTGTTATGGTGTGGTAATATAACTTGATAGGACATGGTTGTTTTTTCTTTATAGTGATGTGTTGTGTGGTGATATTAGTGTTATGGTGTGGTAATATAACTTGATAGGACATATGGTTGTTTTTTCTTTATAGTGATGTGTTGTGTGGTGATATTAGTGTTATGGTGTGGTGATATAACTTGATGATAGGACATATGGTTGTTTTTTCTTTATAGTGATGTGTTGTGTGGTGATATTAGTGTTATGGTGTGGTAATATAACTTGATAGGACATATGGTTGTTTTTTTCTTTATAGTGATGTGTTGTGTGGTGATATTAGTGTTATGGTGTGGTAATATAACTTGATGGTAGGACATAGGGTTGTTTATGACCCAGTGCTGTAGTAGGCCTGGGGTTATAGTGCTTTAGGGAAGGTTTTTAGTTTGTTTCCTAGATCCCCCATCAAGTTGAATAAAAATACCCTCACGACCCCCCTTCGAGATATATTTTTACATTATTCAGTAGAAAAATGTCCAAATTACAGGCTTGCTATTGCTTGCCAGTAATACATCGACATTTAATGTAGTGTAATGGGATATATATAGCGTACTGTAGTATAGTGTACTGTACAGATAGTGTAGTGTAGTGTAATGGGATATAGCGTACCGTTATGTAGTGTAGTGTAGTGTACTGTAGTGTAGTGCCGTGTTATATAGCGTACTGTAGTGTGTGTAGTGTCAGTATCAGCCAACATCTCTCAGTGGTTCTCGCCTTCCACTTTAAGAAGGTCTCAGACTGTGGTGTGAGTGTGTGTGTGTGAGTGAGTGAGAGGTAGAGAGGTGGGGAGACTGCTAGTACCCCCTTCCCCCCTCTCTCTCGTGTACATGTGCTGACTAGAGAATACATTCCTGCATACATACATACATATATACATACAGACTACTACTTCCAGACCTTTACTTACACAACTACTTTACATAAATATATATATTTTATGCAAGATACACACAGTTGGGATATATATAAATTATATATATATATATATATATATATATATATATATATATATATATATATATATATATATATATATATATATATATATATACACGCCTACACAAGGAAATACAAGACATAACTATATATTATCAGCTCTGCAGTGGAAAGTTATCAGACAATTATTATTATTATTATTATTATTATTATTATTATTATTTCTACCAATATCTCTCAGTCAATAACACATGGAATCGTCGTTGTATTAAAAAGTAGTCTTATAAGTCAATCCACATCTCAATATAATACTGCACACATCTAAAATAACTTAAGTTAAATAAGTATGTATGCAATAAATGGTAGCTAATCAAAGGAAAGCAATGACTATCATAACCAAACACTTTAGAAAAATAAATATATACAGTCAAAATAATTATGTACTCTTGTATTAACACTAATACTACATATAAATACATAGAACAATAAATAAGTTAAAATAATTATGTACACAACTAAAAACTAAATATATATATCCTACGGTACATGACTAAATACATAAATATAGTTAAAATATGTATATACTCTTGCATTGGAACTAAAACTAAAATTAAATGCATACAACAGCCCTGACAGATCTCGTTGGGGTGAAATTGAAACTGTGCCCGGAATTCAATACTGCGTCTCTCGGGCCCTTGTCACAGCTGGGGAAAAAAAGAAAAAAAAGAAAA
The DNA here is from genome assembly GCA_032716605.1 of Paralithodes platypus. Lineage (NCBI taxonomy): Eukaryota > Metazoa > Arthropoda > Malacostraca > Decapoda > Lithodidae > Paralithodes > Paralithodes platypus. The sequence goes on from JAVRFV010000356.1 coordinate 44,672, forward strand.
AGCCAGAGATAAAATGTTTGGCGAAAATGATTTAATGGAGGCTGACAATGGAATGTGTGGAATATTATTGTGCGGATATGTTAGTATATTGGGTGAGGGCTGGTCTTATCCAGAGTGAGGCTTGGCATTCTCTACTTTTTTTGTTTTTGTTTTTTTTTGTTTTTTAGATGTCCTACTTTTCCTTCTGGGGGCTAGGAATCCTCCTCCCCTTGGAATTCAACTACACAACGAGACAGGGAAAGAGGCGAGGGAACGCGAAAGTGGTCTCGGACCCTAAGAATTGGAACTTTAAATGTTGTTTCTCTTTGGGCTCTGTCTCGAGTCGGCCACCCCCAGCTATGGGGTATGTGCCTGAGTACATACATATACAGTATATACATGTTAGTATTATGCAGGGGGAAATTATAAATGGGGCTGTCTCTGAAAGTAAATAGAACATATGTGTTAAATGTGTGACATAATTGCATCAAGATCCCCTACCTTTAAGAAACATGAAAAACTAAAGACAAGAAAAAACGAAAATCGAAACAAAACAGGAACAGAATAAGTAAAACCAATATAGTAAAACAAATGATAGTTAAACGAATTAGTAAAACAAATGATAGTTAAACAAATTAGCTAATAACCTTCGTATGTAGCGGTACTGTATGTATGTATGTAGGTATATTGTAATGTTAATATGTAAATTAATTCCACATCCCAGGCGACTGTAGGCCTGGCAATCCACACCGTAATTGGATTTAAGGGGACAGTGGTTATGTTTTGGGTCTATTCATTTATATATTCATGTATATTCATTTATATATTCATTTTTATATTCATTTATATATTCATGTATATTCATTTATATATTCATTTATATCATGTATATTCATGTATATTAATTTATATATTCATGTATATTCATTTGTATATTCATTTATATATTCATGTATATTCATTTATATCATGTATATTCATGTATATTCATTTATATATTCATGTATATTCATTTGTATATTCATTTCTATATTCATGTATAATTTATTCATGTATAATTTATTTATATATTCATGTATAATTTATTCATGTATAATTTATTTATATATTCATGTATATTCATTTATATATTCATGTATATTCATTTATATATTCATTTATATATTCATGTATATTCATTTATATATTCATGTATATTCATTTATATATTCATGTATATTCATTTATATATTCATTTGTATATTCATTTCTATATTCATTTATATATTCATTTATATATTCATGTATATTCATTTATATGTTCATGTATATTCATTTATATATTCATTTATATGTTCATGTATATTCATTTATATATTCATGTATATTCATTTATATATTCATGTATATTCATTTATATATTCATGTATATATTCATGTATATTTTTTAGTTTCCTCGCTAGACCTTCATCAAGCTTTAAAACAAAACCTAGAACCCCCTTCAAGATAAATTTGTACAAATTTCGATAGAAACATTTCCCGGGCGAAGGCCGATTTCTCTTAAAATTACAGGCTCGTTATTGCTCACCAGGAAAAAATCGACTCCCAAATGGCACGAAGGTCTTGATATTGATATAGAAATAGGACGAAACGTCTTAAAATCGACAAACTAATGGGCGAACGTCTTAAAATCTGAATACTAATGGGGCTGTACGTGAGGAAGAAGGGGGGGGGGGGGGGAAGGGGGGCAAGAAAAACGACCCATCTCCCCTTTTAAGGTACCGTACCGTAGTAGTAAGGAATGAAGCCACAGCGTCGGGTCGGATCGTTACCGTGACAGGGAGATGAACACACACAAAGGAGTACAAAGGAAATCAAGCAACAACAGATCCAGTGACCCTTCTAGGTTGCTTGTCCTCCAAAACACTGAGGATCAAGTGTCCAAACAGTGGTTTAGAGTGGGTAAGGGAACATTGGAAAGGGAATTACTGCCCTGGAACTAATGTCCGTGGCAGGATTAGGAAGTTAGTAGGGGACAGATGGGTTAGTAAACTGAGGGGGGGATAAAATAAAGTTATTCATTTACAAACGCAGTCAGTCGCGGGTTTGATGCGAGATATTTGTCTAGGCGGAGTTTTAAATGAATCAACGGTGATGCAGTCTATAACGTTTCGGGGAAGCCCATTCCACAAGTTGACAACTCGATTGAAGAAGAAATTCTTAGATTCGTGCGAGTTAAAAGATTTACCAATAATTTTGCAACCGTTTCCCCGCGTGTAATTAGATTGGTCGATAGTGAAGTACTTACTACAGTTCATATTGTCGATGCCTTTGATGATTTTGAACACTTGAATTAAGTCGCATCTTAATCTGCGCTGGGTTAAAGGAAATAGATTTAATTCTCTAAGACGCTCTTCGTATGGTTTGTTCTTTAGGCTAGGTATCATTTTGGTAACTCTACGTTGAACTCGTTCTAGCTTGTTTATATCTTTTTGGTAATAAGGGCACCAGGATGGAACGCAGTATTCCAGAAGAGGGCGGACTAAGGAATTGTAAAGGGTTAGGATAACTTCTTTGGATTTATGCTCAAATGACCTGCCTATAAAGCCAATTATTTTGTTTGCCTTCTTAACAACTTCTGAACATTGTTGACTCGGTTTTAGGTTACTCGATATTGTTACTCCCAGATCGGTTTCTCTGTTTACATTCTTAAGCTGAGTGCCATTCATCGAATAGTTTGCTTTCTCATTTAGGTATCCGATATGTAGTACTTTACATTTATCCGCATTGAAACTCATTTGCCAAATTTGGGCCCAACATGACAATTTATCTAGATTGTGTTGCATATCGTCAACTTGTTCTTTTGAGAGTACGCTATTTGCAATTTTTGTATCGTCAGCAAATTTTGAGATTGTACAGGTGAGACCCTCATCTATGTCGTTGATGTAAATTAGAAAGAGAATTGGTCCTAGTACCGATCCCTGGGGTACCCGCTACTTACATTGGTCCATTTTGATGCCTTACCGTTTATGACTACTCTTTGCTTTCTGTCGCTGAGCCAATTTTCTATCCATTTCAACACACCGTCTTGTATTCCATGCGCTTTTAGTTTTAGCAGTAAACGTTTGTGGGGAACTTTGTCAAAGGCCTTTTGAAAATCAAGGTATATAATATCTACAGCTTTACTCTCATCGTAGAGGTTGAGGATATCGTGGAAGAAGTCTAAGAGAAGTCTAAGAGAGAGAGAGAGAGAGAGAGAGAGAGAGAGAGAGAGAGAGAGAGAGAGAGAGAGAGAGAGAGAGAGAATGGAAATAATAAAGGAACAGGAGAGAGAGAGAGAATGAGAGAAACAATGGAAATAATAAAGGAACAGAGAGAGAGAGAGAGAGAGAGAGAGAGAGAGAGAGAGAGAGAAACAATGGAAATAATAAAGGAACAGGAGAGAGAGAGAGAGAGAGAGAGAGAGAGAGAAACACGAAGAGAAATATTCTTAACTCCTCCTGTACCGGCGACGTCTCTTTAAATATATTTTTGCTACCATTAGACGATTTTATTCAGTTTAAAAAAATGGCCGCCTTCAACTAACAGGCTTCGAACTATCTCACTTAACCCTTTTTACTACCGTAGATCCTTCTTAAGGGGGGGGGGTCACCTGTTTTTGTTTACCTTTCTCTCCTTTTCGCTCTTTCTCTGGCTTGTATCCATTCGGCCCCATTCAGCCAACTGTTTTAAGACGTTTATCCCCATCCAGGTGTCGATTTCTTCCTGGCGAGCGATAACGAACCAGTATTGTATGGAGAAATCCGGCTTCGCTGGAGAAATTTTTCTATCGAAAAATGTACAAATTTAGCTTGCTGTCAAAACAAAAATACATACTGTATATGCTGGCTCGCTACCGCTCGCCAGGAAAATATTGACACCTGGATGGGGGTAACAGTTTTAAAACAGTAGGCTGAATGGGGCCGAATGGATAAAAGCCACAGAGAGAGAGGGAGAGAAAGAGAAAAAAAAAGCAAGGTGGGCTCCCATGAACTGCACAACATCGTCTAAATATCTATCTATATGCTCAGGCCCAAGCCCCACTGTTCCTATTTGTATTTTTATTTTCTGTTTAATTCTATTTTATTTTATTGGTATGATTATTTATTTATTTTATTATTTTATTATTATTTTTTTTTTTATTTATTTTTTTTATTTATTTTTTTTTGCCGGTACCGAAGGGGTTAGCAGAATATAACCCTGTCAAAAGAGAAGGTATTAAAGGGGCCATAATAATGTACTCCTTTGAAGGGGGAGGTAGCTGCTATTTCTCCCTCATGGTTAGTCCCATTGGCTTTGAGATTTTAAGACGTTCGTTCTATTAGTTTGGCGATTTTAAGACTTCTCGCCCCATTTCTCGTGCCTTTCGTGCCATTTAGGTGTTCGATTTTGTTCCTGGCGAGCAAAACCGAGCCTGTAATTTTAGGAGGACCCGACCGTCGGCCGATTCATTTTTCTACCAAATAATGTACAAATTTATCATGAAGGGGGAGATCTAGGGGGTAATATCTTAAGCTTGATGGAGGTCTAGCGAGGTTACTATAAAATATAAAAATAAATAAATAAATAATTAGTCCAAAAACTGACCCACATAGTCCACTACCCCCTTAAGGCAAGGTTTCCACTTGAGGGATTTTTTTTTCGAACTTCCTTCTCCCTCATGTTTAGCCCCATTGCATTTGAGATTATAAGACGGTTGCTCCATTAGTTTGACGATTTTAATAACTTTCGCCCCATTTCTGTCAATTTTAAGACCTTTCGTGCCATTTAGGTGTCGATTTTTTCCTGGCGAGCGATAGCGAGCCTGTAACTTAAGAGGAATCGGCCTTCGGCCGGGACATTTTTCTACCGAAAAATGTACATATTTGTCTTGAAAGGGGGTCTAGGGGATGTAATTTTAAGCTTGATGGAGGTCTGAGCAACACACTAGAAACCTCCCCTTAAAAGTATATGGATAGTAATAAACCAATCTATTATAAGGGTTCTATTCTATATACTCAGGCCCAATCCCCACTTTTCCTCTTTTCCCCTTTTTGTTTTTTTGGGGTCGTGGTGGCCGACTCAAGACATAGCCAGAATAGGGACAACACAACTGAAAACAATGAACATACGCAAACAAAATACAAATTCACACACATCTAGGTCATCCACAAGGGTAGAATGGTGAATCACTCTCAATATAACCCAATGATGTTATACACCTTGTCATGTACCCTTTGTTATACACCTTGTCATGTACCCTTTGTTATACACCTTGTCATGTACCCTTTGTTATACACCTTGTCATGTACCCTTTGTTATACACCTTGTCATGTACCCTTTGTTATACACCTTGTCATGTACCCTTTGTTATACACCTTGTCATGTACCCTTTGTTATACACCTTGTCATGTACCCTTTGTTATACACCTTGTCATGTACCCTTTGTTATACACCTTGTCATGTACCCTTTGTTATTTTACAGTGAATAAATAACGCCGAAGGAAAACACAGTGTATCTTTTTTTTTATTTATTTGATCTTAGTTTATGCATACACAGTAACTAATCAGTGGTACCGTATCAAGAGGGCATGGAAAATAATAATAATACATATATCATTGGTTATATTGATGCTGATATACCTGTCTAGCCTTATATTAGATGGGTTTACTGCTACCAATATAACATTACTAGGGTAGAATAGTGTTTGTGTGTTTGAGTGTATGTGGGTGTATTTGTGCTTGAGACCTTGAGTGGTTGTGTGTGCTTGTGTGTGTGTAAAATAAGGGTTAGAAGGTGTGTGTTGTATGTGCTTGTGTGTGTGTTGTATGTGTATGTGCTTGTGTGTGTGTTGTATGTGTATGTGCTTGTGTGTGTGTTGTATGTGTATGTGCTTGTGTGTGTGTTGTATGTGTATGTGCTTGTGTGTGTTGTATGTGTATGTGCTTGTGTGTGTGTTGTATGTGTATGTGCTTGTGTGTGTGTGTAAAAGAAGGTTTAGAAGTATCTCATAATGTCCCCGAAGGTATAAAAATACAAGAAATTCTCCCACTCTGTCAACCAACCAGCCTAGCCTGGGTTATTGTCCTTCCCTCCTATTGTCACGGCTGTCATAACTTATACATGAGACTTGGGGTGGGGGGGAGGGGGGGGGGGAGTAAAGTTGAGTGTGAGGGAGGGTTTGAGAGAGGGTGAGTGCATAGAGTACATAATTATGACCTAGAGACCAAAGAAGACGCCACAAATCTGTAAATAGGGATCCGCGCGTTCGAGAGATGGCAGCACGATCGCAAAGGACAATGGGAGGGGAGGGTCCCCACAAAGACATTATATTGACTATCCTTGTCCTTGGTTCATTTATTATTGTCCATTAATTCGTAATAATCCCTACCTTGTACTAATAACACTATTAATAATCAATTGAACATTATCCAGAGACTCTGCAGACATGACATAGTTAAATAGACATAAGTAGAGGCTACTGTAAAGGCGCCAGTCATCGTGTAATTGTCGTCATTATGAGGAGGTACTGTACACAAGCAAACCTCCTCCAACACCCGCCATTGTTGATGTGAGATTCGGGAGTTGCCAACGTCAATGGTGGGACAAAATAACCCTAGATGTCATAAGTATAAATGTCCAGTTTTAGTGCTACTTGACAAATTAACATCTACATAACATGTAACATACTAATATATATTCAAAATGACAATTTAATTCTTGTTGTGTTGCTTGAAGGTATACAGCTTGCATCATATATGAGTAGCCTATGTTTTATAGTGTATATGTATACTTAATGTTTTCATCTTGCTTATATATATATATATATAATTATCTAATTTATACTACATAATTTACAAGTGTTTTTACCAACATTAATTAACTCTTAAATACGTTCCCTCTTTAATCTATTGCTCCCTCGTTTTGAGGATATTCCCTTAACTTTGGAAACACTGCAGCAAGCTAGCTGGCAGGCGCGCGCGGCGCACAGACTATCTATAATAAGGACAAGCCACTGAGGTGCTTGGGTTGTTGTACAGTACAATAGTGCTGCCACCAAATCCCTAGGACGCGCGGCAAACTAACCGTGTGACGTCACGCTTTCCTGTCTAGGTTATATGTAGTCTATGGGTGAGTGTGAGGGCTTTGGGAGTGTGAGTGGGGGGGGGGGGAATGTGTGGGAGGGAGTAAAGGTGAGTGTGGGGGAGGGAGTACAGGAGAGGGGGGTGGGGGGAGTGTGAGGGAGGGGGGGGGGGGGGGAGATTGAGGAAGGGATGATGGGGTAGGGGAGAGTTGAGTTTGGGTACTGATTAAGAGAGGGAGGGGGGAGTATGGTGGAAGTTAGAGATAGAGTGATGGGGGGAGGGGTGGGGGAGAAGGGTTTTTGAGGGGTGGCGTAGTATTGTAATGGCCGTGTAGTGTCTGTTTGTCTGTGTATGTGCTCTCCGTAGGAGCACACACATTCTTCCGTGGCAGTGGTGATGATTATGGTAGTAGTAGTAGTAGTAGTAGTAGTAGTAGTAGTGATGGTAGTGGTGATTGTGGTAGCAGTTGTGAAGAGCTGTGTGTTTGAGCTCCGTAGGGGTACATTCATCACAGTGGAGAGAGAGATAGATAGAGAGAGAGAGAGAGAGAGAGAGAGAGAGAGAGAGGGGGGGGGAGTAACATAACCAGTGGCTGTCCTATTCTCAAGAGGAGTGGGGGTCCTAATTGCCCCTCTTTTGTGTGTGTGTGTGTGTGTCCGAATTAATCCAGTTTCATTGTTAGCTTGTATATAATGTCTTAGTTTCTCACTGTAATAACTAATAATAAAACAAACACGGTACCGGTAGCCTATACAACAATTACCTCTATTGTGTGTAGGTATGTTGGTATCTGACTTTCATATACCCTTCCTAATCTGAATAAAGCCATTTAATAATAGGCATAACACAGAAAAGAACTGCGTCATTGGATCTTCTAAGTGTTAATTAAAGATGATATGAAGCTTATAATTATACACCATTAAAAGGGGAGGTTTTTAGTTTGTTTCCTACTCCTCCAGCAATCTTAAAATTTCACCCCCTTGACCCCCTTTCAAGATAAATTTGTACATATTTCGGTAGAAAAATGTCCCGGCCGAAGGCCGGTTACTTTTAAATTACAGGCTCGCTATTGCTCACCAGGAAAAAATCGACACCTACATGGCACGAAAGGTCTTAAAATTGACAGAATGGGGCGGAAAATCTTAAAATCACCAAACTAATGGGGCAAACACGTCTTAAAATCTCAAAAGCAATGGGGCTAGACATGAGGGAGAAAGGGGTCAAGAAAAAAGTCCCTCAAGTGTAAATCTTCCCTTAAATGTATATATTATAGGCCTATGGTGCGTCATAATCTCTATATAAACGTGGCGTAAACCATAGTCTACACATCATCACTGCTCCCTGGGTTCTTCTCCCCCTCCTCAGCCCATCTTAAGACAGGGTTGGAGAGAAGAGCCTGAGAGCGAGAGTAGCTACGAGTGTTTGTTAGGGAGTTAAGGGGAGATTTCCACTTGAGGGACTTTTTTTCTTGACCCCTTTCTCCCTCATGTTTAAATTACAGGCTCGCTATCGCTCGCCAGGAAAAAATCGACACCTTACAATGGCACGAAAGGTCTTAGAATTGACATACATGGGGCTAAATGTCTTAAAATGTCCAAACTACTAGGGCAAACGTCTTAAAATCTCAAAAGCAATGGGGCTAAACATAAGGGATAAAGGAGTCCAGAAAGTGGAAATCTCCCATTAACCTCTATAACTCACAAACGACTGGAGTAATCGAGCTAATGTGTCTACCACTTGGGAAGGGGCAGCCAGGGAAGAGGTGTGGAAATCTTCAGCCCATTTGCTCCAGCCCGTTATGACTCACAGAGGCTAGGGTTCACGATTTCTGGCCTAGCTAGAATGAATTGGTTATAGTTATTGTTGCACATCGTCTGTTGTCTGTCAT
>JAVRFV010000357.1:0-66013 GCA_032716605.1 Paralithodes platypus
ATTGTTTGGTTGTTATTTTGTTTTCAGTATGTATATATATATATGAGAGAGGAGAGACGAGAGAGGAGAGAGAGACGGGAGAAGAGAGAGAGAGAGAGAGGAGAGAGAAGAAGGAGGAGGACCCGAGAGACGGACGGCGAGGCGAGTCGAGAGAGGAGGTTGTAGTTGGTGGGGGAGAGTGGAGAATGGGGAGGAGGTGGGAGGAGCGGAGAGAAGAGGAGACGAGAGGAGACGAGGGATTGATGTGGCGAGAGAGAGAAGGATGAAGCGGAGACGCGATGAAGATGAGAGAGAGAGAGAGGATTGAGGAGAGAAGAGACATGAACGAGAGCGCGAGGAGAGAGAGAGAGAGAGAGAGAGCCTTGTTATCTCCACACACCCTTATGGGGGTATGGTTTGGTATTCTGCCCCCCCCCCTCCCCCCCTCCCCTTCTCCCTCATGTTTAGCTCCACAAGTTTTCGGATTTTAAGACATTCGGCCCATTAGATTGGCGGTTTTAAGACATTTGACCCCATTTCTTTGTCAATAATAAAACTTTTCTTGCCATTTAGGTGTCGATTATTTCCTGGCGAGCGATATCGAGCCTGTAGTTTAGGAAGATTTTTTTTATAAATTTATCTAGAAGGGGAGTCTTGGGGATGCTTTATTTTTGTTTAAGTTTGATGGAGGTCTAGGGAGGAAACTAAAAAACAAAATCGACCAAAAAAAAAACCCTTTACCCTTAATACTGATGTATATGGGGGAGAAAGTTTGTGTGTGTGTGTGTGTCTGTGTGTGTGTGTGTGTGTGTGTGTGTGTGTGTGTGTGTGTGTGTGTGTGTGTAAGAGAGAGAGAGAGAGAGAGATTGAGATTGTTTATTTTTATTTTTTATCTTTATTTTGCCCCGAGGGGCGAGTTTATTGAGCAGGTCCCCCCCATCCTGTGAGGGGACAACCACTAGTAAAGCGATACATACTTCTCAAACAGCCATTATTCCACTGAAACAACAGCATCGTCGTCTGGGTCGTTCATATGTGTGACTTAATGCAAAAACTGTACAATAATGAGAGAAACAGCGATCATGTACTAGGTTAGTTACATCCTTGGATATTAATGGCTTCGTCAGTTGAGTATACGCCGGGGACAAGTATACATAATTAACGTATATATTGGAACCTGGTTAAGTTGAGTGTTTGTGGCTGATTTAAGGGGAGGTTTTTAGTTTGGTCCCTAGATATCCATCAAGCTTAAGATTACACCCCCTTGAGCCCCTTTCAAGATAAATTTGTACATTTTTCGGTACAAAAATGGTCCGGCTGAATGCCGGTTCTTCTTAAATTACAGGCTCGCTATCGCTCGCCAGGATAAAATCGACACCTAAATGGCACGAAAGGTCTTAAAATTGACAGAAATGGGTTGAAAGTTCTTAAAATCGTCAACATAATGGGGCAAACGTCTTAAAATTAGAAAGCAATTAGGCCAAACACGAGGGAGAAAGGGGGTCCAGAAAAAAGTCCCTCAAGTGGATATCTCCCCTTCAAGAGAGAGAACTGCTGAATGACTGATGAATGACTGATTAACTGATTTCAAATACGGGCACTGCATTAATATTAGAACCATGTGAGGGACACTGAACATATTCGTCATACATCTAATTAGCTGAATATGGTGATTAAATACATCATGTGAATTACCGTACTATGTTTTTAAGGGGAGGTATTTAGTTTGTTTCCTACTCCTCCAGCAATCTTAACATTTCACCCCCTTGATCCCCTTTCAAGATAAATTTGTACATTTTTCGGTAGAAAAATGTCCCGGCCGATGGCCGGTTTCTCTTAAATTACAGGCTCGCTATCGCTCGCCAGGATAAACTCGACACCACGAAGTCTTAAAATTGACAGAATGGGGCGGAAATTCTTAAAATCACCAAACTAATGGGGCAAACGTCTTAAAATCTCAAAATCAATGGGGCTAGAAACATGAGGGAGATAGGGGTCAAGAAAAAAGTCCCTCAAGTGGAAATCTCCCCTTAACACCAACCAACTTCACATCTAAACTCAATTAATGAAATCAACAAATACATGTGGCACTCCGAGGACTCGAACTTAGGATACTCACATCGAAATTCCGCGCACTATGCATGACGCTATCAAGACAGCAACATACATAACTACAGACCAAATAATACGACAGTGTCACTGCAAAAATAATGCAATCAAATGACTCATAGGGACACTGTTCGTATTCTGCATTGCCTCATTGGTTATTGAGGTCATAGTTGGCTGCATATAACAATTACATGGATAACGTGCCTAACAAAAATAATTACCTTCTTAAAACCAATAGTAGCACTACAAATATAATACAATCATGTGAGGGACACTCTCCATATTCTTCATTAAAGCCGTTGTCACACGAGCGATTTTTCCGTCAATTTTCCATGAGCCAGTTTTTTTTCGTTATATTTAGGGACTTTTTTGCACTGGTATCGGTAACTAGACTGAAGATAGAGTGTGTTAGGCGGCTGAATTCTGATAAAGTGTAATATTTGAAGCTGCCAGACCATAATTGCTCGTATGTGCCTAATATGAATAACACAGTTTAAGAAGGGGCTGGGGTAATACAAAGGGTTAAGGGGAGATCTCCACTTGAGGGATTTTTTTCTTGACCCCTTTCTCCCTCATGTTTAGCCCCATTGCTTTTGATATTATAAAACGTTCGCCCCATTAATTTAACGATTGTAAGAACTTTCACCCCATATTAAGACCTTTCGTGCCATTCAGGTGTCGATTTTATCCTGGCGAGCGATAGCGAGCCTGTAATTTAAGAGGAACCGGCCTATGGCCGGGAAATTTTTCTACCGAAAAATGTACACATTTATCTTGAAAGGGACTCAAGGGGGTATCATTTTAAGCTTGATGGAGGTCTAGGGAACAAAGTAAATACCTCCCCTTAAGTGAGATAGTTCGAAGCCTGTTAATTACTGGAGACCCCTTTTAAAACTGAATAAAATCGCCTAAAACTGAATACAATCGCCTAAAACTGAATACAATCGCCTAAAACTGAATACAATCACCTAAAACTGAATACAATCGCCTAAAACTGAATACAATCACCTAAAACTGAATACAATCGCTTAAAACTTAATACAATCACCTAAAACTGAATACAATCGCCTAAAACTGAATACAATCGCCTAAAACAGAATACAACAGCCTAAAACTGAATACAATCGCCTAAAACTGAATACAATCGCCAAAAACTGAATACAATCGCCTAAAACTGAATACAATCGCCTAAAACTGAATACAATCGCCTAAAACTGAATACAATCGCCTAAAACTGAATACAATCGCCTAAAACTGAATACAATCGCCCAATAGTAAGTAGCCAGCATAAAGTTAAAAGGATGGCATCGGTACCGAAAGGGTTAACCCCTTTAGTACCGGAGGAGTCCTTGTCATCACATTCTGGCAACTGTAAGACAATTTTGGGTCAGCTTAGGAAGGACCTCTAGCAATAATAAGGCTTCCAACTATCTCAACCCACCTTCTTAGCTACCACAGATATTTCCAAAGCTGCATAATATCGGTTAAGGGGAGGTTTTTAGTTTGTTCCCTAGACCTCCATCAAGCTTAAAATTACACCCCCTTGAGCCCCTTTCAAGATAAATTTGTACATTTTTCGGTAGAAAAATTTCCCGACTGAAAGCCGGTTCCTCTTAAATTATAGGCTCGCTATCGCTCGCCAGGATAAAATCGACACCTAAATGGGACGAAAGGTCTTAAAATTGACAGAAATGGGTCGAAAGTTCTTAAAATCGTCAAAATAATGGGGCGAACGCCTTAAAATTAGAAAAGCAATGGGGCTAAACATGAGGGAGAAAGGAGTCAAGAAAAAGATCCCTCAAGTGGAAGAAATCTCCCCTTCAATATGGCTGGACTCCAATATAACACACGTCGCTGGTACTCAAAGGGTTTTTAATACAATGAATCCAATAGTCTCTCTTACACATCGTTCACTGGCTTTCACTAGCGATATGAGGACACAGTCAAATAGATCATAGGTCATATGGGGAGATTTCCACTTGAGGGATTTTTTTCTGGACCCGTTTCTCCCTCGATGTTTAGCCCCATTTCTTTTGAGATTTTAAGACGTTCGCCCTAGTAGTTTTGACATTTTAAGAAATTTTGCCCCATTTCTGTCAATTTTAAGACCTTTCGTGCCATTAAGGTGTCGATTTTTTCCTGGCGAGCGATAGCGAGCCTGTAATTTAAGAGCAACCGGCCTCCGGCCGGGAAATTTTTCTACCGAAAAATGTACAAATTTATCTTGAAAGGGGGTCTAGGGGGTGTAATTTTAAGCTTGATGAAAACGTAGGGAACAAACTAAATACCTCCCCTTAAGGGGGGTCACCTGCTTTTTGTTCTCTCTCTCTGTTTCTCTCTTTCTCTGGCTTGTATCCTTTCGGCCCCATTCAGCCAACTGTATTAAGGGGAGGTTTCCACTTGAGGGATTTTTTTCGAACTTCTTTCTCCCTCATGTTTAGCCCCATTGCTTTTGAGATTTTAAGACGTTTGCCCCATTAGTTTAGCGATTTTAAGAACTTTCACCCCATATTAACACCTTTCGTGCCATTCAGGTGTCAATTTTATCCTGGCGAGCGATAGCGAGCCTGTAATTTAAGAGGAACCGGCCTTCGGCCGGGAAATTTTTCTATCGACAAATTTACAAATTTATCTTGAAAGGGACTCAAGGGGGTGTAATTTTAAGCTTGATGGAGGTCTAGGGAACCAACTAAAAACCTCCCCTTAAGAAGACATTTATCCCCATCCAGGTGTCGATTTCTTCCTGGCGAGTGATAACGAGCCAGCATTTTATGGAGAAATCCGGCTTCGCCGGAGAAATTTTTCTATCGAAAAATGTACAAATTTAGCTTGCTGTAAAAAAGAAATATATATACTGGCTCGCTACCGCTCGCCAAGAAAATAATAACACCTGGGTGGGGGTAAACGTCTTAAAACAGTAGGCTGAATTAGGCCGAATGGATACAAGCCAAAGAGAGAGGGAGAGAAAGAGAAACAAAGCGAGGTGGGCTCCCTTAAGGAATATATATGACTGACTATAGAGCGTGATATATGATGGTAGGCTATAGGCTACATGGAATACACAACGCATGGCTCATAACATATACTGTATATTGCATGGATGTTATTTACCGTTCTAGTTAATTGAATATTGGGTTCATTGTACATTGGAACTCTGGGGGGGTGTGCTTGTTGGGGGTTGTGCTTGTGTGTGTTTGAGTGTGTGTGTGTGTGTGCTTGAGTGCTTGTGTGTGTGTACGTGAGTGTGTTTGTGTGTGTGTGTTTGCTTGTGTGTGTGTGCTTGAGTGTATTGTATTTGTGTGTGTGAGTGTGTTTGTGTGTGTGTGTGTACGTGAGTGTGTTTGTCTGTGTGTGTTTGAGTGTGGGTGTGCTTGAGTGTATTGTATTTGTGTGTGTGTGTGTTTGTGTGAGTGTGTGTGTGAGTGTGTTTGTGTGTGTGTGTTTGCTTGTGTGTGTGCTTGAGTGTATTGTATGTGTGTGTTTGTGTGTATTGTGTGCGTGTGCCTGGGTTAGTGCGTGTGAGTATTGAGTATGTGTGTACTTGTGTCTGTGTGTGTGCTTTTGTGTGTGTGTGTGTCTGGTGTAGTGCTTGTGTGTATTGTGTATGTGTGTCTGTGTGTGTGTGTGTGTACTTGTGCCAATGCATGTTCTTGTGTATGTGTGTGTTGTGTATGTGTGTAATTTTACCTACATGTTGTATAAACAATAAGAGTATGTATGTCATTCATGCTAATACGCAAATATGAATGTATGTGTTTATTCTCAAAATGTTAATTCTGAATCTTTGTGTGCATGTGTGTTTGTTTTTTGTTTGTTTTTTTGGGGGGCCGAACTATTATATGTGTTCCTCTCCTGTCACCTCTTTTTCCTTTCTTGTGTCTGTTGCTGATCCTCCCTACCCCTTTGTGGGAGTAAGGGCTGGCTACTGACTGACTGACCGGCTCAAAATGCTGTGTCACATTATACAGCTGCCAAAGAGTGACATGGGATACTATTCACCTCAGTTAGTTTGATTTAACCCCCTTCTGTACCAGCGAAGTCTTTTAAATTTTATTCTAGCTATATTTAAACGATTTTGCGCAGCCTAAGAAGGATCTATGGCAGTTAAAATAGATAAGTGAGATAGTTCAAAGCCTGTTAGTTAAATTAATAATAATAAATAATCTTGTCTAATTGTAGCAAGAATATAATTAACCCTCTCCGACATATGACGCGATTTTGAGCCTATTGGGGATACTTTAAAGCCTATGTTACCATCAGGGGTATTTAGAAACCTTTAGTTTAGTTACTTCAACCTCTGCAGTTGTCTTTGGGTTAGCTGTGGGCAGAACACTAATTTTGGAGAGGTAATTATAAGAGTGAGCGAACTCTTTCTTATTGCTAATCTGGCAACCTCTGCGTCATATGTGCGTGAAAGGGTTAAAGAGCCGTCGCCGATACAGAAGGGGATAACTTTCGATCAGTTTTACTTACCAATCTCTATTAATTAAATATGATCTACGTGGGAATACCTAATAAAACCTTGAATTTGAACGATAAACATTATAAATATCACCGAAACAGTATCAGCATTAGAAGACGAAAAATCATGTCCACGTTTTAACACACACACACACACACACACACACACACACACACACACACACACACACACACACACACACACACACACACACTCTCTCTCTCTCTCTCTCTCTCTCTCATACACACAAACACACCAATACGGGTAAATGGCAACAATAGGGAGACAATTAGAAGAGAAACCTACAACTAAGAGGGTAGAGCAACAAGGGAAGACGATAAATAACTCGGAATACAAACACACAAACACGGCATAGAGAGGAAGAGGATAAACGAGGGAGGAAGAGAATCCGAATAAGAAATAAATAATAGTAAATAATTCAAATTCAAATATATTTATTTAGCCTTCAGATATACAATAAGTTCAGAATTTAAATACATGGAAGTCAACTGGCTAAGCCTTATGAGTGAAAACTCTCTTTAAGGCACCTTGATTTAACCCGAATTAATTTACATTTGTACATACATATAATATATACTCTTTCATTTCGCACCCATAAACTTACACCACATAAACATACTCACCCATAAACTTACACCACATAAACATACTCACCCATAAACTTACACTACATAAACATACTCACCCATAAACTTACACTACATAAACATACTCACCCATAAACTTACACCACATAAACATACTCACCCATAAACTTACACCACATAAAACATACTCACCCATAAACTTACACCACATAAACATACTCACCCATAAACTTACACTACATAAACATACTCACCCATAAACTTACACTACATAAACATACTCACCCATAAACTTACACATCATAAACATACTCACCCATAAACTTACACCACATAAACATACTCACCCATAAACTTACACCACATAAACATACTCACCCATAAACTTACACTACATAAACATACTCACCCATAAACTTACACTACATAAACATACTCACCCATAAACTTACACTACATAAACATACTCACCCATAAACTTACACTACATAAACATACTCACCCATAAACTTACACTACATAAACATACTCACCCATAAACTTACACTACATAAAACATACTCACCCATAAACTACACTACATAAACATACTCACCCATAAACTTACACTACATAAACATACTCACCCATAAACTTACACTACATAAACATACTCACCCATAAACTTACACCACATAAACATACTCACCCATAAACTTACACTACATAAACATACTCACCCATAAACTTACACTACATAAACATACTCACCCATAAACTTACACTACATAAACATACTCACCCATAAACTTACACTACATAAACATTACTCACCCATAAACTTACACTACATAAACATACTCACCCATAAACTTACACTACATAAACATACTCACCCATAAACTTACACTACATAAACATACTCACCCATAAACTTACACTACATAAACATATTCAGCACAAAAGTAACTTACAATTTGACGGATGTTTTAATATTACTCAATAAAAATGATTTGAGGGACATCTTAAAACTAGACAGGGAGGGTTTATCCAGAATATGCCGAGGCAGTGCATTCCAGACCTTTACACCATGATAATGAATCGATTTCTGAGATTGATTTGATGCCAATAATGGAATTTCTAAATCTCTCGTGTTTCTTAAGGTATATCTTTCATTTAAACGACAATTAAATATATTTATGGGATTGTAATTATTAATGGCTTTATAAACAAAGATAGCAGTGCAATATATGTTTATGTCTTCCCATTTATAAACAAAGATAGCAGTGCAATATATGTTTATGTCTTCCCATTTTAAAAGCCTTAGAGATTTAAATATATAAGTCATTTGTGTGATCATATTTTCTTTTGAAAGTGATTGTCCTAATAATTTTCTTTTGCGGTAGTTTGACTCTCTCTATCTTGGTTTTACCTGCGGTTGCCCAAACTGTGTGACAGTATGAAAAGTAAGGGTACACCAAGGAGTAGTAAAGTTGTTTAAGTACTTCCGAAGGAAAGCAGTTACGAGTTAGATATAATATACCCGGTACCACATTGTTTATTTATCTTGTTTGTTAATGTTTGTATATGTGACTGCCAAGTCAATTGCCTATCCACTACAACACCAAGAAATTTTATATTTTGCTCTTCTATTAACATTGACTTTCCTATTTTAATGGAATCTACATTTGGAGGAACATTCTTTTTTCTGTGATGAATAATATTGTTTTGTGGATATTTAAGGTTAGCTTATTTGCGGTCATCCAACAATAGACATTATTTAGTTCATTATTCACTGATTGCACTAGAGTATTTAAATTGCTGTGACTGGCATAAAGTGTTGTATCGTCTGCAAACATAATTGTTTTAAATAGTACATTTGTGTTAATTAAATCATTCACATATATAATAAACAATAATGGGCCCAGTATGGACCCCTGTGGAACTCCAAAGGCTAAAGATTGTTAACTAGATTTAATATTATTATATTCTACATATTGTTTACGGTCCTTAAGGTAAGATTCAAACTACCTGAATGTAGTATTTCTTATACCATAATGTTTGAGTTTCTCTAATAGAATGTAGTATAATAATAATACAATAATAGTATAATCGATAATAATAATACAATAATAGTATAATCGATAATAATAATACAATAATAGTATAATCGATAATAATAATACAATAATAGTATAATCGATAATAATAATACAATAATAGTATAATTGATAATAATAGTATAATTATGTAACACCCCGTTCTTAACATTAATCATCATTTACAAACCCCAATGTTCTTGGAATAAACTAATGAAAACATATGGTCCTCCCGGGATTCTAACTCGGGACACCACACCCAGAACATAAGCATCTAAATAATAATAATAATAATAATAAATAATAGTAAAATAGAGTAAAAGGGATAGCGAACAGGGGAGGAATTGGAAGATGACAAACAAACGCACGAACAACAAAACAAGGCTGACACAGGGATAAGGAGGAGGGATAGTAACAAGGAGAAGAAGGAATTAAAGAGGGATATTTTCTGACCCCTCCTTCTCCCTTATGCTTAGCCCCATTAGGTTTGAGATTTTAAGACGTTCGCCCCATTAGTTTGTCGATTTTAATACCCGTCATGCCATTTAGGCGTCGATTATTTCCTGGCGAGCAATAGCGAATCTGCAATGGGCCATTTTACTACCGAAAACACTACAAATCTATCACGAAAGTGGGTCTTTGGGGTATTTTATTAAGTTAGATGGAGGTCTAGGAAGATAACTAAAAGAACAAAAGAAGATATTGTAAAAGGGGAATAAAAACATGGTAGATAAGGGATAGGAATAGAAAAACAAACACACATACAAACAAACAAACGAAATATATAAAACAACCAACAACCAACTAACCAAACAAACACACATACAAACAAACAAACGAAATATATAAAACAACCAACAACCAACTAACCAAACAAACACACATACAAACAAACAAACGAAATATATAAAACAACCAACAACCAACTAACCAAACAAACAAACGAAATATATAAAGCAAACACACATACAAACAAACAAACGAAATATATAAAACAACCAACAACCACCTAACCAAACAAACACACATACAAACAAACAAACGAAATATATAGAACAACCAACAACCAACTAACCAAACAAACCAAACAAACAAATTCATAAACCCAGCAAAAAAAAAAACTAATTAACAAACAAACAAATATACCGCCGCGCGGCTGTCTCAGTGGTACCGTCCCTGCCTGCAACCCAGCAGACCAAGGTTCAAATCTCGCTCAGAATGATGAAGGTTTTCTGAGACATAGCCGGCGGTTACCATCTCCCTTGAGCAAGGAGATGGGTAATTGTCATTGATGGTAATGTCTAGGAAGCGGGACAATACGAGCCAAAAACTCAATTCCTGTCAAACTACAATTATGAATACACATGAATATGAATATACCTAGCATCGAAACAAATTAACCAACAAACAAACACGCAAATAAACAGATGAATAAATCAAGCAATATACACAAAAATCAACCAACAGACAAGTGAATAAACCAAGCAACAATTAAACAAACAAACAAATCAACCAACCAACAAACAGACAAGCAAACAAACCAACAAATCAACCAACAAACAAACAAACAACCAACAAACACATACACACAAATAAACAAACAAACAAACAAATCAACCAACAAACAAACAAACAAACAACCAACCAACAAACAGACAAGCAAACAATCCAACAAATATACCAACAAACAAACAAACAAACAACCAACAAACACACACAAACAAACAAACCAACAAATCAACCAACAACCAACAAACAAACACATACACACAAACAAACAAACAAACAACAAACACCCAACAAATACATACAAACAAACAAACAAACAAACAAACAAACAAATCAACCAATAAGTCAACAAACTAACAAACAACTAACCAAACAAACGAATAAACAAAGCAACCATTACAAATCAACTAACCCAACCAATAAATTAAACACACAAATAGACAAACAAACAAACAAACAAACCAATGTAATACAGGACAAAAGGGGAGTAGTAACAAGGACAATAAGTAAAGGAAGCAGAAGATACAATAGTAAAGATGGGAGGTGGAACAAGGGAAGAAAATAAATGAAAACATACATTAGATAAACGGGGAATGAGAATAGGCGAAGTAAATAATAGGGATAACACAAAATACCGATAAAGGTGGATTAGTAACCAGGGAAGGAAGGATTAGAAGACAAAAGAGTAAAGATCGAATATAAACAAAATACCGATAAAAGTGGAATTATATGTTCAAGATAAGGGAATAATTAGCAAACAAATATAGTTAAAAAGGAGATACTAATTTAAATAGAAAGGAAACTACAATAAAGAGAGACTAGGGACAACAGAAGAGAGGAATTGGTCTAGAAACGCAGTGAGCAGGATAGAGAGGAAAGGAAATGGACAAGAAAAAAGAAACAATACTATAAAGAGAGAGAGAGATAGTGTGTGTGTGTGTGTGTGTGTGTGTGCAGTATATATGTGTGTATGTGCGTGTGAGTATGTGAACGTATGACTGAATGTGTATGTGTTTGAGTCAGTGTGTGTATTTGTGTGTGTGCGCGTGCGTAGTTCGGGGAAAAGGGGTTCGGGGGGGGGGGGGGGGGGGGCGCGCAGAGGACAGAAAAGGGGGGGGGAGGGAGAGTGTCAGGCAGAAACAGAGTTTAGTAGCAAAAAACGCAGCAAATTGCACAAGCCGCAGAATCTGACCCAAACATTTGCTACCACAGGAAATACGGGCGGAAATTAGGCTTGGCATCATGGCAATACCGCCTTACTGCCTCCCTGCCGTGCCTGGGGAGAGAGTTACAAAGAGATACAAGGAACAGTTAGTATCTCAGAGACCTTGCGATCCGTTCCGAGGAGATACTCGAAGTGGAAGGAGAGAGACTGTTTAGTGCACGACTCATTACAGAGTGTGCATAATAATATCTACTCTTTTCTTGAACTGCTCTACTGGAGAACTGTTTACAACTTCGGAGGGAAGTTTGTTCCAGGTAGAACAGATCTTATACGTGAAAAAGTTCCACAAATACTAGTGTTGAACCTTTTCAATTATAATTTCCAGCCATGGTTAAGTGTTGTATTCATATTGAGGCTAAACGTTTTGCTATAATCCACATCGTCAATCCCATTAAGTATTTTAAAAACTTCAATGAGCTGATTCTTAGTCTGCATATCACCAACGAAAAGAGATCAAGAGCTCTCAACCAGTACTTATAGCTCATTCTTCTAAGCGATGGAATGAGCTTTGTAGCCCTAGCTTGTACTCTTTCCAGCTGCTCTACAGTATATCTTTCCTGAGAACTGGAGAGAGAGATTTACATAGATACACTGACCACACAAACCTTACGATCCCAGTGAGGTGGTCAGGACTTAATTCTAGTAGAGATAGCCAGCCTCTCTCTCTCTCTCACTCTGCCAGATTGACTAAAGACTGAGTTCAATACAGGGTTCTAGCTCGCAACTTAACCCATAAAAGGTGACCGTCCTCAATGAAGGTTTTTCTGGTGCACTGCAACCGTCCTCAATAGATCCAGAGCATAAAAAAAAAACTTGGAAAACACCCCAGTGGCATTCAAAACAAAGCAAATCGTGACTAGGGTGAGATAATTCCCATCCATTACTTTCTACCACTCCTACATATGTGTCCCAACCCTCACCCTTCCTCCCCTTTTCCCCCCTCCTCAATTATCATCTACTTTTTTCTCTTATTCCCCCTTTTATCGGGTAATTTTTGGCGCAAATTTCCCCCTCCTGGTCTCTTTAACACGGTTGAGTCATCTAGAGATCCTTGCAACACAGAGAATTCTAGTGTAAGGCCTCAGTGTCGCTTTGGAACTGGGAGAGGGTGGATGTACGCTCCCCCTGCTCTTGCCTCATGAATGGACCGGTCGGCAAATACTATTCCCACTTCTTTTATTGCTCTTAAATGTTCATATGTTCATATTAAAAGCAAAATAGGCGCATATGGATAAGTAATAATTATATATGTGTTACATATGACAATTTTCGTTAGAATAGAACCAAATATCTTCGCTTGGCGGGAGGGTTTGAACTACCATGGCTACGCAGTTTAGAGGTTAAGGGGAGATTTTCACTCTTTTTACTGGACCCCCTTCTCCCTCATGCCTAGCCCCATTAGTGATGAGATTTCAGGACGTTGCCCCAATTAGTTTGGCGTTTTAAAGACCTTTCGCCCCATTTCTGTCAGTTTTAAGACCTTTTGTGCCATTTAGGTGTCGATTTTTTTTTCTGGTGAGCAATAGCGAATCCGTAATTTATCGAAAAATGTACAAATATATCTGACAGGAGGGTATTGGGGGTCAGTTTTTTTATAATTATTTTTAAAGCTTGATGGAGGTCTAAGGATGAAACTAAACAAAAATTATAAAGCTATAAATATATATGAGGAAATAAATACTACCATCCCCCCTAAAGTGCTTTCCTGTGCTGCATTAAGGAGAGATATGTCAGGGTAATGACTGAGATGGTAGCAGACAATTGCTCACATGGTGGCGTTTGACCTGCTTAGCGAGCCTTGAATAAGCTTTACTCTAAGCCCACCCAGCAGGCAAGGTGGGTTTGAATAGCCAATGGTGGACTCGCATTTGACAACAATGAGCCGCTGGGCCAACTGGACTGGGTACGGTGGCGCTAATAAGTCATGTCTCAGCTGCCATTACGTTTGGCTCGCTCTGTACTGTACTAATGTCTGTCAGATGTTGAATAGGGTGGGGAACTGCAATAACATGTTTGTATATCTCACTCGAAATGAATACGTCAAGTTTAAATATTTCTGATACCAATTATTGATCAAAATAACCATGGTGCCCAGACATCACTTATTTGGCCGACTGTTCATTGAGAAACTGTAACATTTGGGAAGCTAATGTTGACCATGGATAGTAATCAGCATAACCACCAACACTGTATTATTATCTAGACATTTCACCACTTCACTACTCCATCATCAGTGTTAAAATACATGAATAACGAGAGCTATTACAGTGGATATATACTGTATATATATATATATATATATATAGGGGTCTTCCGCCACATTGTTTTCAGTCTTTCTTCTACTAAACAAGTGAACTCTGGAACCCTCTCCCACACTCAATCTTTCCTTCATCCAATGACTTAGACTGCTTTAAACTTCGTGCATTTTGACTCCAACGTCCCTTGAATTTGGCTCTGTCACGCTTTTGACTTTGGGGGAGACACTCGTTACAGGCAGCCTACCTTTTTTCTCCTCAATACATATACTGTATACACACACATGCACACACACACACACACACACACACACACACACACATATATATATATATATATATATAAGCAAGCACACACACACACACACACACACACACACACACACACACACACAGAGTAGGCCGGGATAAATTGTTAAGATTGACTGCACCCAGCCAGGCCGGATATCTCAGACTCATCCGTTATATACGGTACACCGAGAGCAGCAGCCGCGTCAGTAAATAATTGTGGGATCCGGACGGCCGACCGGGGGAGGGCCTCAACTTGGTTCCTGGGCCGCCATTCTGTTAACCCCTACTGTACCGGTGCCGTCCTTTTAACTTTATGCTGGCTACTATTAAACGATTTTACAATTTAAAAGGGCCTACAACAATTAAGGGGAGGTATTTAGTTTGTTCCCTAGACCTCCATCAAGCTTAAAATTACACCCCCTTGAGTCCCTTTCAAGATAAATTTGTACATTTCCCGGTAGAAAAATGTCCCGGCCGAAGGCCGGTTCCTCTTAAATTACAGGCTCGCTATCGCTCGCCAGGATAAAATCGACACCTGAATTGCACGAAAGGTCTTAATATGGGGTGAAAGTTCTTAAAATCGCTAAACTAATGGGGCAAACGTTTTATAATATCAAAAGCAATGGGGCTAAACATGAGGGAGAAAGGGGTCAAGAAAAAAAAATCCCTCAAGTGGAGATCTCCCCTTAACCCCTTCAGTACCGGTGACGACCTTTTTCATTTATTCTGGCAACTATTATATGATTTATATTAAGCTTCTGAAGGACACCTCTAACCACTAAAAGGCTACTTACGACAAGCTATGTCAGTTAATCCTTTTAGCTCACACATATATATCCTTTTAGCTCACACATATATATCCTTTTAGCTCACACATATATATCCTTTTAGCTCACACATATATATCCTTTTAGCTCACACATATTATATCCTTTTAGCTCACACATATATATCCTTTTAGCTCACACATATATATCCTTTTAGCTCACACATATATATCCTTTTAGCTCACACATATATATCCTTTTAGCTCACACATATATATCCTTTTAGCTCACACATATATATCCTTTTAGCTCACACATATATATCCTTTTAGCTCACACATATATATCCTTCCTCAACTTCTCAAAATCGTCAAAATGTAGTTGAAAGCAAAATAAATAGACGTCCCCGGTAATGAAGGGGTTACGGGGAGATTTCTACTTGAGGGATGTTTTTCTTGACCCCCTTCTCCCTCATGTTTACCCCCATTGCTTTTGATATTATAAAACGTTCGCCCCATTAGTTTAGCGATTTTAAGAACTTTCACCCCATATTAAGACCTTTCGTGCCATTTAGGTGTCGATTTTATCCTGGCGAGCGATAGCGAGCCTGTAATTTAAGAGGAAGCGGCCTTCGGCCGGGACATTTTTCTACCGAAAAATGTACAAATTTATCTAGAAAGGGACTCAAGGGGGTATAATTTTAAGATTGATGGAGGTCTAGGGAACATAGTAAATACCTCCCCTTAACATAGCGTCATATCCTTTATCACTACAAGGGACTGGAGTTCTGGGAAAGGGGGCTCCAGTCCTGACGCTCTTCTTGACTTACAGTGTGCTGGCTTAATATTCCAGAAGGGTTGATAGCCTCTGAAGTCCTATTTTAACTAACTCACTAAGCTAACTCTAGACTAATGTATACAGTTTAGGAAAGGAACTCTAGCTATCAAAAGGGTGAAATTGATCTTGATTACCCTTACGAGTCTAACAGATCCTTCCCAAGCTTAATCAAATCGTCTAAGCATAGCTATAATACATAGTTAGAGTGCGCCATAGTGACCTGCTTTTTGTTATTTCTCTCCTTTTCTCTCTTTCTCTGGCTTGTATCCATTCGGCCCCATTCAGCCAACTATTTTAAGACGTTTATCCCCATGTAGGTGTCGATTTCTTCCTGGTGAGCGATAGCGAGCCAGCATTATATGAAGAAATCCGGCTTCGCCGGAGACATTTTTCTATCGAAAAATGTACAAATTTAGCTTGCTGTCAAACAAAAATTAAAAATATGCTGGCTCGCTACCGCTCACCAGTAAACAATTGACACCTGGATGGGGATATACGTCTTAAAACAGTAGGCTGAATAGGGCCAAATGGATACAAGCCAGAGAAAGACAGAAAAGGACAGAACAAAAACAGGTCACCCCCCTTAAGTACTTTATATTTTGGAGCCCTGTAAGTCCTTCATAAACTGGCACGAATTGTCCTAATGGGGAATAGGTCCACTTGGGGCGTTTTGTGTATGGCCACCCTCAACGGGAGTTAAGCGTCGGGCAATAGATAGATAGATAGATATTCATATTTGTTTTCATCAACTCACCAATTAGTTTACAAATATACCCAACTAATGAAATCAATGACAGTAATGACTACGTGTGGTACTCCAAGGACTCGAACCTAGGGTACCCACACCGAAATGCCGCACGGTAAACATTAGGCTATCAAGAGTGTACTGTTAATAGGCTGGTGTGATTCTCCCGATAGACGGCCCCTGATGTTTATGTATCAGCTTGCCGGGCCTCTCCATAAAATCTGAATTCATCTTGCCCAGTAGCGGAAGCCGGAGGAGAAGCAGAAGATGGTGGTTGTGGTGATGGAGAGAAGGTTTTTATTAACGGATAAACTCAACCAGTAGACCAGTTCAACCACACAGAAGATGGTGGTTGTGGTGGTGGAGAGAAGGTTTTTATTAACGGATAAACTCAACCAGTAGACCATTTCAACCAGTACCGGTAGCTCTCAACCAGTAGACCATTTTAACCACACAGAAGATGGTTGCGGCTGAGAGTTTTTACCGGACAAATTCAACCAGTAGACCATTTCAACCAGTAGACCATTTCAACCAGTAGACCATTTCAACCAGAAAATAATTTCAACCAGTAGACCAATTCAACCAGTAGACCATTTCAACCACACAGATGGTTGTGGCGGACTTTTTACCGGACAAACTCAACCAGTAGACCAGTTCAACCAGTAGCTTTCAACCAGTGTCAGGGCCAACCAAAGCAGTAACAAATTATAGTCCTATCTGAACCTTTCATAGTCTAATCTAAGCCTATAATAGTGGTCGATAAAATGAGCTTGGAAAATGTGATATACTGGATATAAACACCATATGAGGAGGAGCACTTTATTGACAACGTTTCGCAGATAGCTTCTTCAGTTCACTATCTGTGGTAGGCTATGTTGCCAATATATTTTTGTGTTCTTTTTGTAAGACCCGTCGTGTCATTTAGGTGTCGATTATTTCCAGGCGAGCGAAAGCGAGCTGTAATTTTAAGAGGAACAGGCCTTCGGCCGAGACATAGTTTTACCGAAAAACGTACAAATTTATCTTGAAGGTGAGTCTAGGGGGTGATTTTTACAGCTTGATGGAGGTCTAGCGAGGAAACTAAATAATATACGGTATATATATATTTTATTTATTTACGTTTGTTTTTAAATATTGTTGCTAATCATCTCGAACAGTCACATATGATACAACATTACAGTAAGTAACACAAAACCCTGAACATACAAGGATAAATGATTAATCGGAGACACTGAGCAGATTAACGAATTCATAATAATCGAACTATCCAGCAAATACAATAAATAGTCTAAAGTGTGTGTGTGTGTCTGTCTGTATATATGTGTGTGTGTCTGTCTCTGTCTGTGTGTGTGTCTGTCTGTCTGGGTGTCTGTCTGTCTGTATATATGTGTGTGTGTGTGTGTGTGTCTGTCTCTGTCTGTATATAATAGTGTGTGTGTGTGTTACTCAGTTACTTGTTCGTCAAGGGGAATCCACGCAATGCGAGCTAAGCTCATTATTATCGCGCCTCCTTAACTGGGAATGTATTGCGTGAAATGCATGTTTAAGTGTTTTATGTACTGTTGGAATGGCTGTGGATGTGTGTGTAGTCTGTATTTAGCCAATTGGCGACATCGGAAACGAAGGCTTAGGGTGGATCTGTATGGTACCATTCTCACTATAGACGGTACCGTCTCGCCCGAAGGCTTAGGTAGCCATCAGCTTAGGTGAACCATATGATACCCATCTCGCCTTGTACCATTTTTGCCAACCCCAGATGGGACGTCACAACGTCGTCCACTTATTCCAGGTACCTATTTACAGCTAGGTGAACTGAGGCTAACACATGAAAGGAGACAAGCCCAATTTGTCTCCGCCCGGCCGGGGATTGAACCCCCGACCCCTCGTGTGTGAGACGAGAGCGCTACCTACTAGGCTACGGGCGGTGTGTGTGTGTGTGTCTGTTTGTCTGTGTGTGTGTGTGTGTGTGTGTGTCTGTCTGTCTGTATGTATGTATGTGTGTGTGTGTGTCTGTCTGGGTGTCTGTCTGTCTATATATGTGTGTGTGTGTGTCTGGGTGTCTGTCTCTGTCTGTATATAATAGTGTGTGTGTGTGTCTGTTTTTCTGTGTGTGTGTGTGTGTGTGTGTGTGTGCCTGCCTGTGTCTGTATGTGTGTGTGTCTGGGTGTCTGTCTCTGTCTGTATATATGTGTGTGTGTGTGTGTGTGTCTGCCTGTCTCTGTGTGTGTGTGTGTGTGTGTGTGTGTCGGCCTGTGTCTGTATGTGTGTGTGTGTGTTCGTGTGTGTGGTAGCGAAGTATTCATTTCACACCAAAATACGAGTTTAAATTTGTTGCGAGTCTCATTACGAAAAACTATGCCTTGCCGCCGGAGCTAATCCCCGGGATGGTGGTAATCTTCATATTTTCTCGCGGGGGAACCCACACCACCACAAGAAATTAAGGCGGGTCACCGGCTTTTTTAATCTTTCTCTCCGTTTATCTCTTTCTCTGGCTTGTATCCATTCAGCCCCATTCAGCCAACTGTTTTAAGACGTTTATCCCCATCCAGGTATCAATTTCTTCCTGGCGAGCGATAGCGAGCCAGCATTGTATGGAGAAATCCGGCTTCGCCGGCGACATTGTTCTATCGAAAAATGTACAAATTTAGCTTGCTGTAAAAACAAAAATATATATATGCTGGCTCGCTACCGCTCGCCAGGAAAATATTGACACCTTGATGGGGGGAAACGTCTTAAGCAGTAGGCTGAATGGGGCCGAATGGATACAAGCCAAATAGAGAGGGAGAGACAGATAAAAAAAGCGAGGTGGGCTCCCTTAAACTCCAAATCAACTGGGCCACCACCGCAAAGTTCCAATAAAAAATGTAGAATAGGAGAAGTTTAAATTGGAAGCGCCGCAAACATTGGAGGCCGCCCGAGAGGCTTTCCCAAACAGCACTAATTTACTTGATACTCTGTGTAATTCATCCCCCGGGCATCAGGACCCATTAACTCAAAAAAATATAAAGACGAAAAAACACTTACTTTGGGTGTAGTTTGCAGTTTGTGTGATTCTTTGGGTGCAAGACTCGGAAAATGGGTCTGGGTGTGTACCTTCTGAGGGAGGAGGGAGGGTGATATATACTGTATATATATATATATATATATATATTATATTTTAGTGGCGGGAAGATTATGTTTGGAATTAGCTTAATTATGGAGATGCACAAGGACTCTTGTACCAGCATTTCTATTCGGTAACTTAGGTTTTGGCAGCTTCTGCTATAAACTTTTATACTAAAGTAGACCTCTGAAATACTAAAGTAGATCTCTGAAATACTTAAGTAGATCTCTGAAATACTAAAGTAGACCTCTGAAATAATCTACCTTCAATTTATTCTATGTTCATCTTACTCAGGCGAAAAATGTATATGTCTCTGCCTTGATTACCGAGTTGTGGCAAGTGTTACATAACAAAATGCAGCACTAATTAATATGCCACCATCATAAGCAACCATTAAGCGATATAAAACACTCTACCCTCCACCCGTGTTCTTCAGAAACTGTAAGTTTTCTAATGGTAACACCCAGATCTCCGTCCGTAGACTAGCTGACATGCACAGTCACAGTCTTTCCTGGCTAGAGAGATGCATCTACCTGCCTCTGCCCCTGATGGCTCCCTGTTTAAGTGTTCCTATTATCCAGAAGAAATTGTACCACTTGCTGGACTAGGAACAAGTTGGCAATGCGGATACAGTTAGGTTATTACCATGCCCCTCACCAAATTGTACCACTTGCTGGACTAGGAACAAGTTGGCAATGCGGATACAGTTAGGTTATTACCATGCCCCTCACCAAATTGTACCACTTGCTGGACTAGGAACAAGTTGGCAATGCGGATACAGTTAGGTTATTACCATGCCCCTCACCAAATTGTACCACTTGCTGGACTAGGAACAAGTTGGCAATGCGGATACAGTTAGGTTATTACCATGCCCCTCACCAAATTGTAACACTTGCTGGACTAGGAACAAGTTGGCAATGCGGATACAGTTAGGTTATTACCATGCCCCTCACCAAATTGTACCACTTGCTGGACTAGGAACAAGTTGGCAATGCGGATACAGTTAGGTTATTACCATTCCCCTCACCAAATAATTGTTATCTTGTTTCAATTATGCCAACTATTAATCTGGCAGGGCCTGTTACCAGTTTGGCAGTGTTGGATGGCAGTTTGGCATTGCCAGACGTCATCTTTGTAGTTTTAAGTACCAACACCAGTTTGGCAGTGCTAGGTACCAATTTGACAATGCCAAGAACAAATATGTCAGTGCCAGATACTAATACAGGAGCGCCATATAATAACTTGATAGTGCCAGACACCAGTTTACCTGTACCTAGTGGCAGTCAGGTAGTGCCCAACACTCCACCTTAATTTGGGGCACTAACACTTCCAACTGGCACCAACAGCGAGGATCTGTACCTAGTACGAATTATCAAACTTTACCTGGCCGATACACCTGTCCGGGGCCAACTCTATTGACTCTCAGTTTCACCTGGTCCGGTTACCTCCCTGTGGTTAGCTTCAAAACGTCTCGGCATCTCCAACGTCAAGCTACGGCACTCTGGGACCTACCTGGAAAACCTTCACAATCCTCGAGTTACCTGGCTGGCTATTGGTTTGGGTCAATATAATAATACAGTTTAATTAATTACAGCTTAATTACACTAATTATTAATAAACAATATTGATAGTATTGCTATTACTATTATATTTACTGGTAAATGTCAACGCCTTTACTGAACCAGAAGCACACATCATCAACATATAATGAAAAGAGTATATTAAGGGCAGATCTCGACTTGAGGGATTTTGTTCTTGACCCCCTTTCACCCTCATGTTTAGCCCCATTGCTTTTGATATCAAACGTTCGCCTCATTAGTTTAGCGATTGTAAGAACTTTCACCCCATATTAAGACCTTTCGTGCCATTCAGGTGTCGATTTTATCCTGGCGAGCGATAGCGAGCCTGTAATTTAAGAGGAACCGGCCTTCGGCCGGGACATTTTTCTACCGAAAAATGTACACATTTATCTTGAAAGGGAGTCAAGGGGGTGTAATTTCAAGCTTGATGGAAGTTTAGGAAACACACTAAAAACCTCCCCTTAAATAGACTTGCAACGATAGCTTGAAAACGCTACCAGAACAAACATATATTGACGCAGAAAGTCTTGTGTAAATCCGCCTTAAGGGAGAGGTAGTCGCTTTTTATGGTTTCCCTTTTCCCTCATGTTTAGCATATTATTTTTTGAGATTTTTAAGACGTTCGTTACATTAGTTTAGGTGATTCTTAGACCTTTCGCCCCATTTCTTTGTCAATATTTAGACTTTTCGTGCCATCTAGGTGTCGATTTTTTCCTGGCGAGCGATAGCGACCCTGTAATATTAGAAGGATCCGGCCTTTGGCCGAGACATATTTCTACCGAATAATGTACAAATTTATCTTGAAAGTAGGTCTATTTTTTTTTTTTTTAAAGTTTGATGGAGGTCTAGCAAGGAAACTCAAAAATAAATAAATGTAAATATACGGTATATATATATATATATATATATATATATATATATATATATATATATATATATATATATATATATATGTATACCAAAAAAGCAAACACTGCCCCCTTAACAGCCTCCATCTTTCTTCGGTACAACGGTTTTAATAAGCTTTACGAGTGAGAAAGAAAAAAAATAATGCTCCGGGTAAAAACAGGGGAACAAGCTACAAGATAAATAATATTCAACCCTCGGGAACGTTTATACAGTGGGTTGTTTGGGGGGGGGGGGGGGGTTAGCTCAACAAAGATGATGATATTGTATGAAGTTATTATTATTATTATTATTTATTATATGTAGTAGTAGTAGTAGTAGTTGTAGTAGTAGTAGTTGTTGTTAGTGTCAGTAGTAGTAGTAGCAGTTGTAGTAGTAGTAGTAGTAGTAGTAGTTGTAGTAGTAGTAGTTGTTGTTAGTGTCAGTAGTAGTAGTAGCAGTTGTAGTAGTAGTAGTAGTCTTAGTAGTATACGTAGTAGTAGTCGTTTGTTGTTGCAGTAGTAGTAGTTGTTGTTGTTATTGATGTTGTAGTACTTATATTATTAATTGCAGTGATGGTAGTAATAACACACATATTACATTAACAATACCTCTAGTGAATATTACTATGAATTATGGCAAGGATGTTAAGAAAAGAGGCTCTGTCGTCTTACATGGAGAGTACTATACATCACTAAAAAGTAAAGTATGGCATAATCCAGCATGTTATCAAGCGGACCATATCAGGCTGGCTGTCCGGGATAAGTCGAATTTATCTGCCGTATATACTGTATGTACTCTCTCTCTTCTCTCTCTCTCTCTCTCTCTCTCTCTCTCTCTCTCTCTCTCTTCTCTCTTTCTCTCTCTCTCTATCTTTCTCTCTCTCTATCTTTCTCTCTCTCTATCTTTCTCTCTCTCTCTATCTTTCTCTCGCTCTCTTTCTTTCTTTCTATATTTATTTAATTTTCTCTCTCTCTCTCTCTCTCTCTCTCTCTCTCTCTCTCTCTCTCTCTCTCTCTGAGGGTAAGGAGAGAGCCTTCTTCTTTGCTATCCTTTCCTTCCACTGTCCCTTACTCTCGGCTTAGCTATCTCCACTAGAATTAAGTCCTGACCACCTCGCTGGGATCGTAAGGTATGTGTGGGTCAGTGTATATATGTAAATCTATGTAAATCTCTCTCTCTCGCTCTCTCTCTTTCTTTATTTATTTATGTATTTATATATTTCTCTCTCATTCACTCACTCACTCACTCACTCACTCACTCACTCACTCACTCACTCACTCTCTCTCTCTCTCTCTCTCTCTCTCTCTCTCTCTCTCTCTCTCTCTCTCTCTCTCTCTCTCTCTCTCTCTCTCTCTCTCTCTCTCTCTCTCTCTCTCTCTCTCTCTCTCTCTCTCTCTCTCTCTCTCTCTCTCTCTCTCTCTCTCTCTCTCTCTCTCTCTGTAGGCTATATACAATATATACTTTATCATCGTTATGGATGATACATGGCTTTTTTTCCAGCATGCGAAGGCTCATATATATATATATTCCGTTTGGGGTGTATTATTCATTCAATGGTAAGGAATGATTAATAGCCCATTATTATTATTATTATTATTCCCTGGTAGAAACGAATAAACAACATACGAGGAGAGTCATTTATTTATTTACAATTTCACAATACAACTCGTGTAAGGTCCTCAATGCAATAAAGAGTGACCCTATCTTCTTTCATCCTATTTAGGCAACTATTAGACGATTTTATTTATAGCTTAGGAAGGTCCTCTAGCAATAATAAGACTGTCAACTACCTCAACCAACCCTTTTAACTACCACAGATCCTTCCTAAGCTGCATAATATCGTCTCAATATAGCTAGAATAAAATATAACACACGTCGCTGGTACTCAAAGGGTTAAGGGAAGGCTTTTATTTATTGATGTATTTTATTATTCTGTTATTTGTTTTATCATTATCAATATTTGTTTTCTTACACAAATACTCCCAATCCCCCCCCCCACTTCAAGATAAATGTGTACATTTTTCGGCAGAAAAATAAAATCCAGGCCGAAGGCTGGTTCCTCCTAATGTACAAGCTCGCTTTTCGTTCGCCAGGAAGACACTAGCACACAGAGTCTCCATATTAAGGGGAGATCTCCACTTGAGGGAATTTTTTCTTGACCCCTTTCTCCCTCATGTTTAGCCCCATTGCTTTTGATATTATAAAACGTTTGCCCCATTAGTTTAGCGATTTTAAGAACTTTCACCCCATATTGAGACCTTTCGTGCCATTCAGGTGTCGATTTTATCCTGGCGAGCGATAGCGAGCCTGTAATTTAAGAGGAACCGGCCTTCGGCCGAGACATTTTTCTACCGAAAAATGTACAAATTTATCTTGAAAGGGACTCCAGGGGATGTAATTTTAAGCTTGATGGAGGCCTAGGGAACAAACTAAAAACCTCCCCTGAACAAAGAAATGAAGCGAAAGATCTTAAAATCGGCAAACTGATGGGGCGAAATTCTTAATCTCAAAAACTAATGGGGCTAAACATGAGGCAGGAGGGGGGTCCAGAAAACAAACTTACGAAAAACAACCACTTTCTGATAAACACCAACCCTGTTAAATGCTTATAGGCCTACTGTGTATATTCTAGGTTTGATTATATATATACTAAATATCTGTTAAGGGGAGATTTACACTTGAGGGATTTTTTTTCTGGACCCCTTTCTCCCTCATGTTTAGCCCCATTGTGTTTTAGATTTTATGACGTTCGCCCTATTAGTTTGGCGATTTTAAGAAGTTTCGCCCCATTTCCGTCAATTTTAAGACCTTTCGTGCCATTTAGGTGTCGAGTTTTCCTGGTGATCGATGACGATCCTGTAATTTAAGAGGATCTGGCCTTTGGCCGTGACATGGTTCTACCGAAAAATGCACAAATTTATCTTGAAAGGAGGGTCTTGGGCGGGTGTTTTTATAAGTTTGATGGAGGTCTAGGGAGGAAACTAAACACATAGTAAAAAGATACATAACTGAGCAAATAAATACTCCCATCCCCCCTTAAATAAATACTCCCATCCCCCCTTAAATAAATACTCCCATCCCCCCTTAAATAAATACTCCCATCCCCCTTAAATAAATACTCCCATCCCCCTTAAATAAATACTCCCATCCCCCCTTAAATAAATACTCCCATCCCCCCTTAAATAAATACTCCCATCCCCCCTTAAATAAATACTCCCTCCCCCATCCCCCCTTAAATAAATACTCCCATCCCCCCTTAAATAAATACTCCCATCCCCCCTTAAATAGACTCCCATCCCCCCTTAAATAAAGACTCATCCCCCTTAAATAAAGACTCCCAACCCCCCTTAAATAAAGACTCCCATCCCCCCTTAAATAAATACTTCCATCCCCCCTTAAATAAATACTTCCATCCCCCTTTAATAAATACTCCCATCCCCCCTTAAATAAAT
This sequence comes from Paralithodes platypus, assembly GCA_032716605.1. Classification (NCBI taxonomy): domain Eukaryota; kingdom Metazoa; phylum Arthropoda; class Malacostraca; order Decapoda; family Lithodidae; genus Paralithodes; species Paralithodes platypus. The sequence continues at coordinate 25,889 of JAVRFV010000357.1, forward strand.
ACTCCCATCCCCCCTTAAATAAATTCTCTCATCCCCCCTTAAATAAATTGGGAATTATTATTACTTACAATAATGTTTGTAGAATAAACCAGAAGACGAAGGATACAACTAAAGATTATGGGGTGGGGTATTTAGTTTTCTCTAGACCCCCTTCTCCTTCGTGTTGAGCCGCATTAGTTATGGCATTTTAAGACGTTCGCCCCATTAGTTGGGCGATGTTTAGACCTTTCTCCCCAGTTGTTTGTTAATATTAAGAATGTTCGTGACATTTAGGTGTGGTTTTTTTTTTCTGGTTCGCGATAGCGAGCCTGTACATTAGTATGAGGAATATTTTATTTTACCAAACTATGTACAAATTTATCTCTAAGGGGGTCTTGGGGTGTAAATTTGATAGAGGTCTAGGGAGCAGACTATATATATATATGTATGAACAAAAATTACAACAATAACCCCTCCCCCCCCCCCCCCCCCCCATGAAAACAAACGTAGTAAGCTAGACAAGAAAATGAGAGGCTTTGCAATGATCCCCCACTACCACCACCACCGCCTGGGCCGAGGAAAATTAATACGGGTCGGGCAGTAGCGTGGATCAAACCCGGTGTCACACGAGCCATTTTCGGACAATTTTCGGTGAGCAAGATGCCATATATAAAACTATCCCCTGCTGTGTTACCTGTTTGCCTTGTATACAAACTCCACATATAAAGTTTTCCCTGGTTATCCTACTTGTTTGCCTTGTATACAAACTCCACATATAAAGTTTACCCTGGTTATCCTACCTGTTTGCCTTGTATACAAACTCCACATATAAAGTTTACCCTGGTTATCCTACCTGTTTGCCTTGTATACAAACTCCACATATAAAGTTTACCCTGGTTATCCTACCTGTTTGCCTTGTATACAGACTCCACATATAAAGCATTCCACTATTCATCTTACCTGTTTTCCTTGTAACTATTTATCGAGCAGTTTCCGGCACCTTTCGGACAAGTGTAAGGCGCCGCGATTATTCTGCCACTCACGGTAAGCAGATTCCTGGGGTGTGTGTGTGTGTGTGTTACTCAGTTACTTGTTCGTCAAGGGGAATCCACGCAATGCGAGCTAAGCTCATTATTATCGCGCCTCCTTAACTGGGAATGTATTGCGTGAAATGCATGTTAAGTGTTTATGTATCGTTGGAATGGCTGTGGATGTGTGTGTAGTCTGTATTTTAGCCAATTGGCGACATCTGGAAACGAAGGCTTAGGGTTAATCTGTACGGTACCATTTTCACTACGGTACCAGTCTCACCCGAAGGCTTAGGTTGACCAGTAGCTTAGGTTGACCAGTACGATACCCACCTTACCTTGTAACCGATCACCAACCCCAGAGGGGACGTCACAACTTCGTCCACTTATTCCAGGTTCCTATTCATACTGCTAGGTGAACAGAGGCTACACCGTTAGGAGACTTGCCCAAATGTCTCTTCCCCGCCCGGGTCTCGAACCCGGGACCTTCTGGTTGTGAGCCAGACGCGCTATCAGTTACGCCACGGGGAGGTGTGTGTGTGTGTGTGTGTGTGTGTGTGTGTGTGTGTGTGTGTGTGTGTGTGTGTGTGTGTGTGTGCGTTACAAAGGTTAATTCTCTTGATCATCCTTGTCTTTATATATCATGGTAACTCTGGTCTGGTTGCCTCTGTATTAAACCTTTATAAGAATCGCAGCTCCTATTATAATGTGCATTCAATAAAGTACCCGAAACCAGTGGAAATTAATCCAGGATTGTTGCAAGAAATATAATTGCCGATAAAAAAAAAAAAAAAAAAATGCAGGAAATTTGCCCAAGTAAAGGTGGCGTCACATGCGCGCTATTTATGTCTGGATAATGCTAGTGATGATGGTAACCCATCGCAGAGTTGGGTCTGCCGTTTTGATTTTGGGCAAAACGGCACGTCTATCTATCTATCTATCTATATGCTCAGGCCCAATCCCCATTTTTCCTATTTTTATTTTTATTTTCGAATTTATTTTATTTTTATTATTTGTTTTTTTCCTTTTTTCCTTTTTTCTTGGGGGCGGCCGAGTCAAGACAGAGCAAGAACAGGGCAAGCACAAAACAACATAAAACAGCGAACACACACAGATAAAAACACAAATTCACACACATCTAGGTCATCCAGGAGAAGACCCAGAGACCAGGGTCACCAAGGCCGCTCCAGCACTCCCCCGGCCCCCGACCACCCGGAAATGTTCTGATCTCGGCAGGCAGACATGCAGCGGAGCCAAAGCCACAAGCCCGCCCACCACGCTTCCAGGCGCACCCTTCATATTAATCGTCTCCCCGGGCCAGGCCCCTAATGGACTATTATCTAGTTCAACTTGCGCCCGACCCCTTCCCCCAAATGACCACGTGTTTACTCAACTATTCACAAGCATTCTACATTCATTCCTGTTTATTACCACTTCCTTTGCCTGATCTATAGTCATTTCTCTATCATCCAAAGCTTTTCTTACACAGTCTCTCCATCTCAATGGGGGTCTTCCTGCCGTCTATTGTATTCATGTTTTATGTTTTATTATTTGTTCTAGCAAATATGGTCTGACAGGCTCAAAATGTACGTATTATTATAACTAAGCCGTCTATCATGATCTACCTTCCGTCTAATTTCCGGAAAAAAACTCCGCTATGTGAGACGTCGTCTTAAATCCATCAAAAATAAATCAAATGAATCTCCATACTGTGTGTGTGTGATGGTTCTATGTGAGTTCTATGTGATGGTTCTATGTGAGTTCTATGTGATGGTTCTATGTGAGTTCTATGTGATGGTTCTATGTGAATTCTATGTGATGGTTATATGTGAGTTCTATGTGATGGTTGTATGTGAGTTATATGTGATGGTTCTATGTGAGTTCTATGTGATGGTTCTATGTGATGGTTCTATGTGAGTTCTATGTGATGGTTCTATGTGAGTTCTATGTGATGGTTCTATGTGAGTTATATATGATGGTTCTATGTGATGGTTCTATGTGATGGTTCTATGTGAGTTCTATGTGATGGTTCTATGTGAGTTCTATGTGATGGTTCTATGTGAGTTCTATGTGATGGTTCTATGTGAGTTATCCTTGCGTGTGTTCTTGTTTGTAATAGTATTGTATTTACTTTCCATGTGTTGTGTCTGTCTCCCAAACAAGGGCTTGAAATGCAAACTTCTGAATATAGAAATTAACATGGGTTTACTTAGATATACTGGCCACATAGACTTTACGATCCCAGCGAGGTGGTCAGGACTTACTTCTAGTAGAGATAGCAACCCCGATAATAAGGGAAAGTGGAAGGCAGGGATAGCAAAGAAGAAGGAAGAGAGAGGGGGGGGGGTAGAAAGAGTGTGTGTGTGTGTGCGTGTATGAGTAAGTGAATGGGTGAGTTTGATTTTGTGTGTGTGAGAGGGGGAGAGAGAGAGAGAGAGAGAGAGAGCGAGCGAGCGAGAGAACACAATACACCTGACAACTGTTGGCACGTGTGGTGACATCTCTAGACAGGGAGAGTATCACAACTGTCCTCACACGCAACGCTGAGATTTAGTCATCTCTCTCTCTCTCTCTCTCTCTCTCTCTCTCTCTCTCTCTCTCTCTCTCTCGCGTGTGAAGTAGTAGCAGCAGCTTAATATATACTCTATATGAATTTAGTGTCTAATTAAAAGTCAATGTGCAATTTGTTGACTAAATATAATGCTGAAGCCAAAATTGTAACCCCTTCTGTACCGGCAACATCTTTTTAATGTTATGCTTGCAATATTTAGAAGACTGTGCAGTTTAAGAAGGATCTGTGGTAGTAAGAAGCGTTATGTGAGATATTTCGAAGCCTATTAATTGCTGGAGGCCCCTTTTAAGTTGAATAAAGTCGTTATACAGTATAGTAGGCAGAATATAGTTAAGGGGAGATGGGTAGTTTTGCTAGACCCCCTTCTCCCTCATGTTTAATCCCATTAGTTTTCAGATTTTAAGATGTTTGCCCCATTAGTTTGTCGATTTTATGACCTTCCACACCATTTCCTTGTCCATATTAAGACCTTTCGTGTTATTTAGGTGTCGATTTTTTTCCTTGCGAACGATAGTGAGCCTGTCACTTCGGAAGAAACGGCCTTCGGCTGGGACATTTTCTACCGAAAAATTTACAAATTATTCTAGATAATGGTGTTTTATTTAAAGTTTGATGGAGGTCTAAGAAGGAAACCAGAAAAATAAGTAATACAGTACATGCAAAAATCGACCAAAAAGTGAACCATCTCCCCTTAAAAGTGAACCATCTCCCCTTAAAAGTGAACCATCGCCCCTTAAAAGAACTGCGCGGGTATTGGATGGTTTAATGTTATCAAAGAGTTTGAATTGACCCGCAAATATAGCAAAAAAAAAAAGAAAAAAAAAAGAAAAAAAAAAAAACGTAACACCCATGACATCAGTTGGCACACTGAAGGGAGAGTTACAAGGAGTTACAAGGAATAGTTTGTATCTCAAAGCCCTTGTAGCCCATTCCTGGGAGATAATGAAGTGGTAGGAGAGATATTGTTTAGTGGACTACACGCATTACAGAGTGTGCAAAATACTATCTATTTTCTTCTGGAACTGCTCTACTGAAGAACTTTATACAACTTCTGAGGGAAGTTTGTTCCAGGTAGATTAGACCTTATATGTGAAAATGTTTCCACAAATACTTTTGCTGAACCTATTCAATTCTAACTTACAGCCATGGCTGTGTGTTGTATTCATATTGAGACTAAACATTTAGCTAAAATCCATATTGTCAAAGCCATTAACCCATTAGCGCGAGCTATTGGTAGTGCACACCCTACCGCCAAGCGACGATATTAGGCTTCATTCCTGCCTAAAATCGTAATTTTACGATAAATATCGTTATTACTTATTCATATGCGCCTATTTTATGTTTAATTTGAAGTTATAACATGTAACAGCAATAAAAAAGGTGGGAATAGTATTTGGGGGTGTAAAAGACAAATTATTGCCGACCCTCCAGTCATGAAGTGGGAGGCGAATGAGACGTATACCCTCTCTCCGAGGCCTGGAGGCAGATTGAGGCCTCTCTCTCACTTTCTCTCTCCCAACGCACTCGATATGCGCAGTAGAACACCTTGGAACCGGGTTGGAGAGATTGGCGTGATAAATAGACCGATAAACAAGGGTATAAGAGGAAAAATAGGTGATAATTGAAGGGGGGGGGGAAGGAGGGGGTTTTGACACATGTGGAGGAGTGATAGTTTGTATGGAGGGGAATTATCTCACTTAATTACAGATTCTTTTGTTTTAAGTGCTACTGGGGCCGTTTAAAAGTTTTTTTTTTTAGGATCATAAGAGGTTCTTCGCCTTTCACCACCAAAACGTCTTAAGAGTCTTCTCGCCGTTCTCGGGTTAAGTATTTTAAATACTCCAATGAGCTAACCACGTAGTTTGCATGCTTCCAACAGAAATGGATCAAGTGGTCTCAACTGGTCATCATAGTTCAGTCTTTTAATGGGAGGAATAAGCTTTGTAGCCCTACCTTGTACTCTTTACAGTCGCTCTATATCTTTCCTCAGTGCTGGAGACCAAAATTGAACAGCAGACTCCAGGAGAGGCCGTATCAGAGCGTTATAAAGTGTGAGAATAATTTCCTTATGAGAGAGAGAGAGAGAGAGAGAGAGAGAGAGAGAGAGAGAGAGAGAGAGAACGAGAACACCTAACAACTGTTGGCACGTTTGGAGACATCCCTGGCAGCTAGACCATTATGGCCGTCCTCCCTCACACGGCGACGATTTACTCTCCATTTTTGGACTATCTCTCTCTCTCTCTCTTTCTCTCTCTTTTTCTTTCTCTTTCTCTCTCTCTCTCTCTCTCTTTCTCTCTCTCTCTCTCTCTCTCTCTCTCTCTCTCTCTCTCTCTCTCTCTCTCCATTTCTAACTTTCTATAAATTCCTTCAGGCTGTTCCTAAGATCTGCAAGGTTATTCACTTCCAACTGTCTTCATGTACGGCAATTACCGGAGGGTGGGGAGAGAGCCTTCTTCTTTGCTATCCTTTCCTTCCACTGTCCCTTACTCTCGGGTTAGCTATCTCTACTAGAATTAAGTCCTGACCACCTCGCTGGGATCGTAAGGTCTGTGTGGTCAGTGTATATATGTAAATCTATGTAAAATTCTCTCTCTCTCTCTCTCTCTCTCTCTCTCTCTCTCTCTCAGTGGCTGACTGACTGACTCGGAAAAGGATTTGGGTGTTTTAAACAGAAGGGATCTCAAGATTTCTAAGCAGCAGTGCATTGAAATAGAGAAGAAAGACCATCAATTATATTAGGCTATCATTAAAAGGCAATTGAAGTATATAGAAATAATGATATATTCCTCACACTTTATAACGCTCTCTGATACGGCCTCTCCCGGAGTATGCTGTTCAGGTTTGGTCTCCAGCGCCTAGGAAAGGTATAAAGCGAATTGAAAGAGTAAAAGCTGCTGGGGGATCAAAGCTTATTTCAATGTTATTAAAAGACTGAACTTTTAAGGGGAGGTATTTAGTTTGTTCCCTAGACCTCCATCAAGCTTAAAATTACACCCCCTTGAGTCCCTTTCAAGATAAATTTGTAAATTTTTCTGTAAAAAAATGTCCCGGCCAAAGGCCGGTTCCTCTTAAATTACAGGCTCGCTATCGCTCGCCAGGATAAAATCGACACCTGAATTGCACGAAAGGTCTTAATATGGGGTGAAAGTTCTTAAAATCGCTAAACTAATGGGGCAAACGTTTTATAATATCAAAATCAATGGGGCTAAACATGAGGCAGAAAGGGGTCAAGAACAAAAACCCTCGAGTGGAGATCTCCCCTTAAGGACCAGTTGAGAGCTCTTGATCGCTTTCTGTTGGTAACACGCAGACTACGAGGTCAGTTCATTGAAGTTTTTTTTTTTAATACCTAATGAGTTTGACAATATGGATTATAGCAAAATGTTTACCCTCAATATGAAAACACCACGCAACCATGGCTGGAAGTTAGAATTGAAAAGGCCCAGCACTAGTATTTGTGGAAACTTTTCCATATATTAGATATGTTCTACATGGAGCAAACTTCCCTCAGAAGTTGTAAACAGTTCTTCAGTAGAGCAGTTCAAGAAGAGAGTAGATAGTATTTTGCACTCTCTGCAATGAGCGTAGTGCAATACACAATCTCTCTCTCCTTCCACTTCGAATATCTCCACAGAATGGACCGCAAGGTCTCCGAGATAATAACTATTCCTTGTAACTTTTAACTCTCATGTCTGTGACATAATTGCAGTAGTAGTTGCAACTTAAGGGGAGGCAGACCGTTTTTCTGGACCCCCTTCTCCCTAATGTTTAGCCCCACTAATTTTGAGATTATAAGACGTTTGGCCCATTAGTTTGGCGATTTTAACACCTTTCGCCCCATTTCGTTGTCAATTTTAAGACCTTTCATGTCATTTAGGTGTCGATTTTTTCCTGGCGAGCGAAAGCTAGCCTGCAATTTTAAGAGGGAAGGCCGGGACATTTTATCTCCCCTTAAATCTCAGATATTGAGAGGGTTATTGATATTAAATTTAAATGGGTAAATGGTCAGGTAAACTGTCTAATAGGCCAAAGCAGACTGTATTAACCCATCGGCTGCTGGAAGACTCTTAAGAGGTTCTACTGGGCGACTGCTGGAAGACTCTTAACCCTCTCCGACATATGACGCGATTTTGAGCCTATTGGGGATACTTTAAAGCCTTTGTTACCATCAGGGGTATTTAGAAACCTTTTGTTTAGTTACTTCAACCTCTGCAGTTGTCTTTGAGTTAGCTGTGGGCAGAAAACTAATTTTGGAGAGGTAATTATAAGAGTGAGAGAACTCTATTTCTTATTGCTAATCTGTCAACCTCTGCGTCATAAATGCGTGAAAGGGTTAAGATCCTAGGCCTAAAAAGAAAACATTTAAAACACCCCAGTGGCACTAAAAAAAATAAATAAATTGTGTTTAGGTGAGATCATTTCCCTCCATTACTTTCTACCCCTCCTACTCATGTGTCCCCCCCCCCTTTTCCCCTCTCATCAATTATCAGGTATTTTCTCTATTATTCCCGATATTTATCGAGTATTTTCGTGGGAGGACAAGTATGAGCAAGGGAGGAGGGTGGAGGAGTGTAACTCAGACCCTCCAAGCCAGTCTGAGTTCACCCTTTGTCTCTCAGTGCCAAGCGAGACACACGAGAGAGGGAGGGTGTTAGTCTGTCACTGCTCAAGGCCAGATTACGACCGCGGGGCTAAAATTTAAAATTTTAACCAGCCAATTGCTGTTACCACTTGTTTTATTGCTTTCCCATGTTCATATGTTCATATTAAAAGTAAAATAGGCGCATATGGATAAGAATTAATTATATTATATTATATGGTAAATTAACGATTTTAGTGAGGAATGAATCAGAATACCTTAGCACAGGGGTGAGGTGTATACTACAGGGGCTTAACACTTGCCGGGTTAAGGGGAGATAGGCCGTGGGCCGCGCTTTCGTGTATTACATCTACCTGTCCTCTGTCCCCTGAAGATGTAATACACGAAAGCGCTTGGGACTCCGTGTATATTTTCCTTTCTTCCCTGTAAATATTCAGCATTATATAAGTTCACGTGTTGCTGTGACTGTCTTGCATATATATATATATATATATATATATATATATATATATAGAGAGAGAAAGAGAGTCGATGTATATATTGTGTTCCCGTTCGCCGGCCAGCTCACCATTAACGTCATCATTGTGGAGACGGAGGGGTGATAATATCTGAAGCGAGGGTTAACTTCCACGGCTACACGCACACACACACACGCATACTGTACACACACACACGGACATGCATACTATACACACACACGCACATGCATACTATACACACACACGCACATGCATACTATACACACACACGCACATGCATACTGTACACACACACACACACACACACATGCATCTTCACACACACACACATACTGTACATCTACTCACACGTGCACATACTTACAATCGCATATTCATACACACATATGCACACACACACACTGATTGAGAGAGTATGAAATGCATCAAGATAATTACTTTACACAGAGTTACAAGGATTACGTGTTCCTTAAAGATCAATAGAATAAGTGTTGTAGCCTTAGTTATGATATTTTCGCATTTCTAATTGAATTTATGTATTATTATTTGTGTTTTAGATTCTTGAGACCAGAACTGCACATCACATTCCAGAAGTGTCGAAATTCATGCATTAAGGCGTGTAAGAATGATCCTTTTATTCCAATACTGACACAGTTTCTTAAGGGAGGGTATTTTTTTTTCTTTTTCTGGACCCCTTCTTTCTCATGTTTTACCCCACTAGTTATGAGATTTTAAGACGTTCGCCCTATTAGTTTGGCTAGTGTAAGACCTTTTCCCCATTTATTTGTCAATATTAAGACCTTTCGCGCCATTCAGCTGTCGATGTTTTCCTGGTTTGCGATAGAGAGCCTGTAATTTAGTAGGAACTGGCCTTCGGCAGGGACAATTTTCTACCCAAAAAAATGCATACATTTATCTCGAAGGGGTGTCTTGGGGTTGTATATTTTTAAAGCTTGATTGAGTTCCAGAGAGGAAACTAAACAAATTAATAAATATATAATTAAATAAATAAATATATATATATATACTGTATATACTATATAATTATATATATATAGATGATAATGATAATAATAATACAAATAATTATAATAACAGTAGTGTAACCCCCACCCACCTGGGCGTATTTATTTAAGGGGAGATGGGCGTATTTATTTAAGGGGAGATGGGCGTATTTATTTAAGGGGAGATGGGCGTATTTATTTAAGGGGAGATGGGCGTATTTATTTAAGAGGAGATGGGCGTATTTATTTAAGGGGAGATGGGCGTATTTATTTAAGGGGAGATGGGCGTATTTATTTAAGGGGAGATGAGCGTATTTATTTAAGGGGAGATGGGCGTATTTATTTAAGGGGAGATGGGCGTATTTATTTAAGGGGAGATGGGCGTATTTATTTAAGGGGAGATGAGCGTATTTATTTAAGGGGAGATGGGCGTATTTATTTAAGGGGAGATGGGCGTATTTATTTAAGAGGAGATGGGCGTATTTATTTAAGGGGAGATGGGCGTGTTTATTTAAGGGGAGATGGGCGTATTTATTTCCTTATTGTTTTATCGGTTTATTATTTGTTTTTAGTTTTCTTCCCTAGACCTCCATCAACGTGTAAAAAACACCCCCTAGACCCCCTTCGAGATAAATTTGTAAATTTGTTGGTAGAAAAATGTCCGGCCAAAATCCAAAATTACAGGCTCGCTATCGCTCGCCATGAAAAAATCGACACCTAAATGGAACGAAAGGTCTTAATATTGACAAAGAAATTGGGTGTGAAGTCTTAAAATCGCCAAAGTAATGGGCCGAACCTCTTAAATTATATCCCAATGAAGCTAAAGACGAGGGAGAAGGGGGCTAGTAAAAACCAGCCCATCCCCCCTTAACCCGTTCAGTACCAGGGGCGTCCTTTTCATCCTATTCTGGCAACTATTAGGCGATTATATGCAGCTTAGGAAGGACTTCTAGCCATAATAAGGCTTCAAACTATCCCAACCAACGCATTTACCTATACCACAGATCCTTCCTAAACTGAAATAATATCGTCTAAATGTTGCTAGATTGAAATACAATACACGTCGCTGGTACTCAAAGGGTTAAAGAAATATACAATTGCTCTGACCGACCAGGACACGAATTAACCCTTTCAGTACCGGTGCCGTCCTTTTAAATTGATGACTATAAGATGATTTTATTCAGATTTAAAAAGGCCTCCAGCAATTAATAGGCTTTAAACTATCTCACTTTTTGGGCGATTTTTGCATGTATTCATTATTTTTCTAGTTTCCTCCCTAGACCTCCATCAAATTTAAAAAAAAAAATCCATCAGATCCCCCTTCTAGATTAATTTGTACATTTTTCGGTAGAAAAATTTCCCGGCCGAAGGCCGGTTTTTCCAACATTACAGGCTCACTATCGTTCGCCAGGGAAAAAATCGACACCTAAATAGCACGAAAGGTCTAAATATTGACGGTGAAATGGGGCGAAAGGTCTTAAAATCGACTAACTAATTAGGCAAATATCTTAAGTGAAAAAAACTAATGGGGCTAAACATGAGGGAGAAAATGGTCCAGAAAACCAGCCCATCCCTCCTTAACCCTTTTTTTGCTACCACAGATCCCCTTCTTAAACTGCACACAATCTTCTAAATATTGCTAGAATAAAATGAAAAAGAAAACGTCGTCGGTACAGCATGGGTTAATGTGAAAAAGCCATATACCATTAAATTGCCTGGACATTACAACTATACACATTATAACGTTTTATCACACAGTATTGACAGCCCATAAAAACGCGTTAATATTAAATGATTAATTGCGATAGCGCGCCATAAATTGCGATAGCGCGCCATAAATTGCGATAGCGCGCCATTAATTGCGATAGCGCGCCATTAATTGTGTGGTAAATACAACCCAATATCAAATGCTCGGACAATTATTATGCCCATATATTTTTCCGAATTTTTTTCCGCACTCACAAACCCACCACCGGCTTTCTTTGTTATCTTTCTCTTCTTTTCTCTCTGTCTTTGGCTTGTATCCATTGGGCCCCATTCAGCCAACTGTTTTAAGACGTTTATCTCCATCCAGGTGTCGACTTATTTCTGGCGAGCGATAGCGAGCCAGCATTGTATGGAGAAATCCGGCTTCACCGGAGACATTTTTCTATCGAAAAATGTACAAATTTAGCTTGCTGTAAAACAAAAAATATATATGCTGGCTCGCTCCCGCTCGCCAGGAATATATTGACACCTGGATGGGGGTAAACGTGTGAATGGGGCCGAATGGATACAAGCCAAAGAGAGAGGGAGAGAAAGAGATAAAAGCGAGGTGGGTTCCCTTAATAGTATTAATATTGGAAGCGTATCCAAACGGCCACGCTCATAATCAACCAAAGCCCCAAACAGCCACAAGCCTAAACGGCCTAAGTTAAGTTAGGTTTAGTTAGCTTGAGTTAGTTTAGTTAAGTTAACCCATACAGTACCGATGACGTCCTCTACATTATACTGTGGGAATAAATGTATTTAACATAACTATATTTAACACCATTTAGTGAATAGCCTATGCTAAAAAAAAAAAAAATGCTGAATAATTGTGCAAAACTAATAAAGTAAAGAATAAGTCAAGACATGTCAATATGAACAGAGATGCAATAAGACGAAATGGAATGCATAGGACTTAAATAAATCTAGCTATATAATTTTCCACTCGTTCACCAACACGAAACCTAAATGCATTCGTATCCCGATCCCCCTTTAAACACACACACACACACACACGCATACATACATACACACACACACACACACACACACACACACACACACACACACAAACACACACACACACACACTTCCTCGGACCCTCCTCATAAAAAGCTAGATAACTGAACATATTAGGCGTTATATTAGGCACACACAGACCCGCAAAAATCCCGCCCCTTAAATCCACCACGGGTAACAGGAGCTGTACATTTAAGGGGAGATGGGCAAGTTTTTGTGGTCCCCTATCTTCCTCATGCTTAGCCCCATTGGTTTTCAGATTATAAGACGCTCGGCTCATTAGTTTGGCGATTTTAAGACCTTTCACCCCATTCCTATGTCAATATGAAGGTTTTTCGTGTCATTTAAGTGTCGATTATTTCCTGGCGAGCGATAGCGAGCCTGTAATTTAAGAGAAACCGCCCTTCGGCCGGGCCTTTTTTCTATTGACAAATTTACAAATCAATCTTCAAGGAGGGTCTTGGGCGGGTGTTTTATTTTAAGCTTGATGGAGGTCTAGGGAGGAAACTGAAAGAAATAAGAAATCGATACATAAATGAGCAAATAAAAACGAACTATCTCCCTTTAACTCTATAACCCAGCCCCTTCCCCCCCCCCCCCCCCCGCCCCCTCCACCCGCTTCCCTCCCTCTTCCTCTATAACCCTCCCCCGAACTCTATCTTTCTCCTCCCCCCCTCCCCTTCCTATCCCTTCCCACGTACACTAAACTCTATAACCCTTTCAATAACACAACGCTATATCCCCTAGCCCCCTCCCCGCCCCCTCCTCCCTGTCCATATCCCCTAGCCCCCTCCCCGCCCCCTCCTCCCTGTCCATATCCCCCAGCCCCCTCCCGCCCCCTCCTCTCTGTCCATATCCCCCAGCCCCCTCCTCCCTGTCCATATCCCCCAGCCCCCTCCCCGCCCCCCTCCTCCCTGTCCATATCCCATAGCCCCCTCCCCGCCCCCTCCTCCCTGTCCATATCCCCTAACCCCCTCCCCGCCCCCGTCCTCCCTGTCCATATCCCCCAGCCCCCTCCCCGCCCCCCCTCCTCTCTGTCCATATACACTAAACTCTATAACCCTTCCCCTTTCAATAACACAACGCTATATCCCCTAGCCCCCTTCCCGCCCCCTCCTCCCTGTCCATATCCCCTAGCCCCCTCCCCGCCCCCTCCCCGCCCCCCTCCCTCTCTGTCCATATACACTAAACTCTATAACCTTCCCCTTTCAATAAACAACGCTATATCCCCCAGCCCCCTCCTCCCTGTCCATATCCCCCAGCCCCCTCCCCGCCCCCCCTCCTCCCTGTCCATATCCCCCAGCCCCCTCCCCGCCCCCTCCTCCCTGTCCATATCCCCCAGCCCCTCCCCGCCCCCCTCCTCCCTGTCCATATCCCCCAGCCCCCTCCCCCCCCTCCCCGCCCCCCTCCTCCCTGTCCATATCCCATAGCCCCCTCCCCGCCCCCCTCCTCCCTGTCCATATCCCCCAGCCCCCTCCCCGCCCCCCTCCTCCCTGTCCATATCCCCCAGCCCCCTCCCCGCCCCCTCCTCCCTGTCCATATCCCCCAGCCCCCTCCCCGCCCCCCTCCTCCCTGTCCATATCCCCCAGCCCCCTCCCCGCCCCCCTCCTCCCTGTCCATATCCCCCAGCCCCCTCCCCGCCCCTCCTCCCTGTCCATATCCCCCAGCCCCTCCCCGCCCCCCTCCTCCCTGTCCATATCCCCCAGCCCCCTCCCCGCCCCCCTCCTCCCTGTCCATATCCCCCAGCCCCCTCCCCGCCCCCTCCTCTCTGTCCATATACACTAAACTCTATAACCTTCCCCTTTCAATAACACAACGCTATATCCCCTAGCTCCTTTCCCGCCCCCTCCTCCCTGTCAATATCCCCCAGCCCCCTCCCCGCCCCCTCCTCTCTATCCATATCCCCCAGCCCCCTCCGCCCCCTCCTCTCTGTCCATATCCCCCACCCCCTCCCCGCCCCTTCCTCCCTGTCCCTATCCCCCAGCCCCCTCCCCCCCCCCCTCCTCTCTGTCCATATTCACTAAACTCTATAACCTTCCCCTTTCAATAACACAACGCTATATCCCCTAGCCCCTTTCCCGCCCCCTCCTCCCTGTCCATATCCCCTAGCCCCCTCCCCGCCCCCCTCCTCCCTGTCTATATACACTAAACTCTATAACCCTTCCCCCGCCAAGTATAGCAAAAGGGGTAGGTATTACACGAGAGTTTTGTATCCTCAATTTTCGATTAGTAGTATTTCCGGCATAATTCCTGGGGAAACTACTAGATTGAATATAGATTAACTTAGACGACCCACTAATTTACGAAGTTGGATTTGTGATGCCGATGAAAGTTAAGAGACAGAACGCTCGTGTGATACCGGCTTTTGTTTTAACCACCTCCCCCCCCCCCACCCCCACCCCAGCACTGCCTCATCCAAACCCCAAGTACAGTAACTCCCCCTCCCCCCTAAAAAAACTATCTCCCCCCTCCCCTCCCTCACCCAAACTCCAAGTACAGTAACTCTCCCTCCCTCCCTCCCCCTAAACTCTATCCCCCTCCCACCCCCCCCCCCTCTTTCCGAAGAATGAAGGGGGCCACCATGCTCGCAATATCATTTTATGGGGCCGTTCGCTATGCTGTAAATCCCGGCCTATTATAGCGGCCGGAGTTATGAATGTGGGATAAGTTAGCCCGGGAAGTTAGCGGGAAGGGGGGGGGGGTTGCAGGGGATCTTCTGTGTCGGGAGGGGAGGAGGGAGCCGGAGATTTTTGGTGTGTGGGGGGATGGTGCGTGGGATTGTGTGTGTGTGTGTGGTGGTGGTGGTGGTGGTGGTGGGGGTGCAGGGGAATCTGTGTGTTGGGGGTGGGGGGAGGGGTGCCGGGGATTTAGAAGGCGGGGAGGGAACTGGAGATTTGGAAAAGGGGGGGGGGGGAGGAAAGAGGGGCTTTGGAAGAACGAGGGCGCTGGGGATTTGGGGGAGGGGGAAGGGAGAGGGGCTTAGGAAGGAGCTGGGGAGGTGGGAGCCGGGGATCAGGGGGGAGGAGGGAGTGGAACTGGGGATTTGAGGGGGAGTAGAAAAGTAGATTTGGACGGATTGGGGAGTGGAGAGGGGATTCTATAAGGAGAAGGGGCCCGGAGGATGGGGGGGGGGGCGGGGGGGTAGGGATGGGGTAAGGAAGGGGGGATGCCGGGGATAGGGGAGGGGAGAGGGGGGAGTGAAGACGCTTGTGAGGCGATTGGTGGCTGGAGATGTTGTGTTTGGTCGTGTTTTGTTGTGTGTGTGTGTATGTGTGTGTCTTTGTGTGTATGTGTGTGTCTTTGTGTGTACAGTATGTGTGTGTCTTTGTGTGTATGTGTGTGAGGGGTCGGGTTGGAGAGGGTGACTAGGAATGGGTGAACGGGGATTGGGTATGGAATTATTTTGCTTGTGTGTGTTGTTGTTTGTGTGTGTGTGTGTGTGTGTGTTCCTAAATGTGGATATTAACAAGCCATCACATACATAAAACTCAAATGCTTCTGTATCTAAGCTAAATGTGTTGCAGCATAACAGTACAATCCCCAAAATGCTTAAGAATTTGGCGTCAAAGGGTTAATAACTTAAATGGACGACTATTTATTATAGTATGAAAATACACTATCAAAAGTGAAGCTTTATCAAACGTTTATCATGAATGTCTTGTATTTACTAAGGATCCACTTCTTGTTCTCTCTGGGCTTAAGGAGAGGTTTTTAGTTTGGTCCCTAGATATCCTTCAAGCTTAAGATTACACCCCCTTGAGCCCCTTTCAAGATAAATTTGTACATTTTTCGGTAGAAAAATTTCCCGGCTGAAAGCCGGTTCCTCTTAAATTACAGGCTCGCTATCGCTCGCCAGGATAAAATCGACACCTAAATGGCACGAAAGGTCTTAAAATTGACAGAAATGGGTTGAAAGTTCTGAAATCGTCAAAATAATGGGGCACACGTCTTAAAATTAGAAAAACAATGGGGCTAAACATGAGGGAGAAAGGAGTCCAGAAAAAAAATCCCTCAAGTGGAAATCTCCCCTTAATACTAAGGAGACGTATAGACGGACCAGATGGGTTTACTCCTGTAGTGTTAAATAAAAAAAAAAAAAAAAAAAAAAAAACATAGGCCTAGTGCCTACCTGCTTCATTAAAATATTTACACCCCGTAACCAAGCTACACTACGCTGTCGTTCAAATACATCCCTCACATTCACACACACATTTGCAACATTTACACCCACACACACGCACACACACCCACACACCCACTAAGTTTGTTCCACTTTGCTGCTCACTTACTAAATTAATGGTTAAACATTTTTATAACGCGCACACACAAACACCAAGTCCCACCACCCCTATCTCTCTCTCTCTCTCTCTCTCTCTCTCTCTCTCTCTCTCCACTAAGCCTATTCCACTTCGCTACCCACACATTTAATTAAGGCCAGACATTTTTAAGCACGCCTCCTCTAATCTAAATGGTGGATTTCTCTCTGGAATTCTCTCTTTAATGCATTTGGTCTCGCTGCAGATGTTTTTCGTTACTATTATTTGTGTTACTTGTATTATTAGTATTAGTAGTAGTAGTAGTAGTAGTAGTAGTATTAGCTTTATTATTATTACTATTATTGTTATGTCAACGATTAAGATTGCAGCAATAACCCCCACCCCAGCTACCTTACCAGAAACACACTAAAGCCGCCATGAGAAAGGCCTAGACTCCTAGAGCAACTTCCCCACACGGAACAGCCAAGTACCATCAACACACATCATGTCTTCTACCTCCACCAGAGCGAGCCCTTCTAACTCTCAACACCATCAACCAAGACAATGCAGAAGAACGGAACACTATGACCAACAAACGAGCAACCCAATTTAACTCGAAACCCTCTTGTATTTGGTCCCTGCTAGGTGTAAGACTAGCTTGACTGGCTAAGTTAAGGGGAGATATCGACTTGAGGGATTTTTTTCTGGACCCCTTTCTCCCTCATGTTTAGCCCCATTGCTTTTGAGATTTTAAGACAGTCGCCCCATTAGTTTGGCGATTTTAAGAACTTTCGCCCCATTTCCGTCAATTTTAAGACCTTTCGTGCAATTTAGGTGTTGATTTTATCCTGGCGAGCGATAGCGAGCCTGTAATTTAAGAGGAACCGGCTTTCAGCCGGGACATTTTTCTACCGAAAAATTTACAAATTTATCTTGAAAGGGGCTCAAGGGGGTGTAATCTTAAGCTTGATGGATATCTAGAGACCAAACTAAAAACCTCCCCTTAAGTGTGAGACTGACCCTGCCAAGTGTACTGGTTATAAGTCGTGTGTGATACTGACATAAGTGTTACCTGTGTTACCTGTGAAGCACTAATAAGCTTACACGTTGTGTCACCGAACCAGAGACTCAACTCTACTTACTCTACTGCCTGTCCTGTGATACCTGGCAAGAAGCAAGAGAGCAGTCCTGAGGAGAGAATCAACTCTTGAGGACTTCAAAGCCTGTGTTGTGAGACCTGGCAGTTATATACCAAAGTAAACATAAGACCCCATCACCAACACGAATTGAAAAAACATTAAGTCTACATTCAATACCAGGAAAGTCACTAGTATAAAATAACTTATTGTCTCTAATTTTTAGAGTTCCTTCTTTGCTAATAAGTATTTCTCCCTCCAGGAACACAATAAGTATTTCTCCCTCCAGGAACACAATAAGTATTTCTCCCTCCAGGAACACAATAAGTATTTCTCCCTCCAGGAACACAATAAGTATTTCTCCCTCCAGGAACACAATACGTATTTCTCCCTCCAGGAACACAATACGTATTTCTCCCTCCAGGAACACAATAAGTATTTCTCCCTCCAGGAACACAATACGTATTTCTCCCTCCAGGAACACAATAAGTATTTCTCCCTCCAGGAACACAATAAGTATTTCTCCCTCCAGGAACACAATAAGTATTTCTCCCTTCAGGAACACAATACGTATTTCTCCCTCCAGGAACACAATAAGTATTTCTCCCTCCAGGAACACAATAAGTATTTCTCCCTCCAGGAACACAATAAGTATTTCTCCCTTCAGGAACACAATAAGTATTTCTCCCTCCAGGAACACAATAAGTATTTCTCCCTCCAGGAACACAATACGTATTTCTCCCTCCAGGAACACAATACGTATTTCTCCCTCCAGGAACACAATAAGTATTTCTCCCTCCAGGAACACAATACGTATTTCTCCCTCCAGGAACACAATAAGTATTTCTCCCTCCAGGAACACAATAAGTATTTCTCCCTCCAGGAACACAATAAGTATTTCTCCCTCCAGGAACACAATAAGTATTTCTCCCTCCAGGAACACAATACACACTTACTATCCTTAGGTAACCCCTATTCAATATCCTTCGTTTTACGTACCTTTTTTTTATCTTTCTCTCCTTTTCTCTCTTTCTCTGACTTGTATCCATTTGGCCCCATTCAGCCAACTGTTTTAAGACGTTTATCCCCATCCAGGTGTCGATTTGTTCCTGGCGAGCGATAGCGAGCCAGCATTGTATGGAGAAATCCGGCTTCGCCGGATAAATGTTTTCTATCGAAAAATTTACAAATTTAGCTTGCTGTAAAACAAAAATTATATGCTGTATATGCTGTGTATGTAGCTATAATTTGTCCAGTTCATAATACATCTATTATTTATTTACTTTGTTTTCGCGATGTCTGTGAGAGAGAGAGAGAGAGAGAGAGAGAGAGAGAGAGAGAGAGAGAGCAAGAGAGAAAGCGAGCACTAACTCTCCCTTTTATATTCCCAGGTCCACATCCAGGACATGTTGATGGTGAAGCCTCCTTTATCACCTCAGGGTCCCCTCCGCTTTATAATGTGAGTACCACCATTATATTTGGGCCCCCATATTACAAGCATATTCATTTTTTACCTACTTCCAACTACTTGTGTGCGTTATTCATTACTAAACATACAATTGGCCCCTATGAGTACTTGTTTTCTTATATATATTTTTTTTTATTAAATTTATTTATTTATATATATATATATATATATTTTTTTTTTTTTTTTTTTTTTTTTTTGGGGGGGGGG
The DNA here is from genome assembly GCA_032716605.1 of Paralithodes platypus. NCBI lineage: Eukaryota > Metazoa > Arthropoda > Malacostraca > Decapoda > Lithodidae > Paralithodes > Paralithodes platypus. The sequence continues at coordinate 45,384 of JAVRFV010000357.1, forward strand.
GGGTAAGAAGGTTGGGTGGGTGAAAGAAATATTAAAATAAGGGAAATATAACTGTTTTTGTTAATCGTACAGTAGTAATGTTTACAGCGCATGCGAAATACTTGTGAATGTTTATCGTATCTGTTTATGCTGGGCTAAAAGGTAAAATATTGATGCCATAAGATTCGTACAGCCTAGACCAATATATAAATCAAATCTAACAGTGAAATGAAAACATGTATGTTCTCTCTTTGTGTAGCTTTATCATGTGAATTATTTAGGATGAACAAAATAATATTGTTCTGCGTATTATGCTAATCTACAATACACCATAGTTATTAATTCCGCAAACACTAAAGAATACATTTTAATTTCACAAAGTTTAAATTGGATTGTGGGCAGGGCGATTAGCTACGTATGTAGGATTGCTGGTGTGTGAGAGAGAGAGAGAGAGACGTGTGTGAGTGTTAGCGTGTGTATGTGAGAGTGCGAGAGATTTAGAACGAGTATATGTGTTTGTCCTTGGAAGGATGTGTGTGTGTGTATCTGTGTGTGTGTGTGTTTTCTATGTTTTTTATATGTGGATAAGGGAGACGAAAGGCAGAACTGCCTGTGACGAGTACCTCCTCCAGAGTTGAAAGAGTGACAGGGCCAAAATCAAGGAATGTTCAAGCCAAAATGCCTGGACACACGGAGTTTTAAACAATTTAAGTCGTTAGATGAAGGGAAGATGGATTCGGGGAGAGAGTTCCAAAGCTCAGCTATTGAATATAAGAAAGATTGGGAATATCGTTTCACTCTTGGGTTGAAGAGTTGTACAGAGTAGGGGTGGGATTGTGCTGTAAGACGGGTGCTACATACTTTACGTAGAGGAGGTGGTATACACTGGGAGAGCTCTGAGGAACACTGATTATTGTAACAGCGGTAGAATAGCGAGAGATATGCAACATTGCGGCGAAGAGAGAGAGAGATCGCAAAGAGTCGGTGAGTAAACGTGAGTTAATGAGACGAAATGCTTTCTTTTCTACTTTGTCAAGAAGTGCGGTGTGAGAGGATCCTCCCCACACAAAGATGTGCGTGTGTGTGCGTGCATGTGTTTCCGTGCTGACTCCCTGCCTAGGCAAACTCTTTCGTCTCTGTCTCTTCTCTAACGTCTTCCCTTCTTGCTGGAAGTTTGCTCTCATTCAACCTGTCCCAAAGAAGGGTGACTGCTCTCAATCCTCCATCTATCGTCCAATTGCTCTCATCTCTTGTATCTCTAAAGTTTTTGAAACTATTCTTGCTTCCAAATTTCTTAAGCATTTCTCTTCTCATAATCTACTCTCAGATCGCCAGTATGGCTTCCTTAAGGGTCGCTCTACTGGTGATCTTCTTTCATATCTTACGAACTCTTGGTCATCCTCCTTTCGGGACTTCGATGAGACCTTTTCTATTGTGCTAGACATATCGAAGGCCTTCGGTAGAGTCTGGCACAAATCTTTACTACTTCCCTCCTTCGGTTTCTATCCTTCCATCTGTGCATTTGTCTCTAATTTCCTTTCCGGCCGTTCCATAGCTGCGGTTGTGAACAGTCATCGCTCACTTCCTCATCCTATCAACTCCGGTGTTCCTCAGGGCTCTGTCCTATCTCCCATTCTCTTTCTAATTTTCATGAATGATCTTCTCAACTGTACTTCCAGTCCCATCCATTCATATGCAGACGACTCTATCTTACACTACTCAATTAGTTTTCCTGAACGCCCCAGCCAGCAATCCCTCAAACACAAATATAATGAAGTCATACAACACTTATCTTCTGATCTAACTACTATTTCCAATTGGGACAGAGAAAACCTTGTTGCCTTTAATGCTTCCAAAACCCAATTTCTCCATCTATCTGCCTGTCCGGAACTCCCAGAGGACTATCCCTTATCTTTCAATAATACAAAAATCAATCCTTCATCTTTTCTCAATATTCTTGGTGTCTCTCTTTCTTCTGCTCTCATTTGGAAGGACCATATTACCAGTCTTGCTAAGGCGGCCACCCAAAAGCTGGGTGTGCTCAATCGTCTCAAGTTTTTTGTTACCCCTACACAGCTTCTTGCTCTGTACAGGGGCACAGTGTGTCATTGTATTGAGTATTGTTCACATGTGTGGGGTGGATCATCTCACACCTCACTCCTAGACAAAGTAGAAAGGAAGGCCTTTCGTATCATGAACTCCCGTCCACTCACCAACTCTCTGCAATCTCTCTATCTTCATCGCAATGTTGCATCTCTCTCGCTATTCTATCGCTACTACAATAATCAGTGTTCCTCAGAGCTCTCCCAATGCATACCACCTCCTCTACGTAGGGTACGTGGTAGCCGTCTTGCAACACAATCCCACCCCTACTATGTGCAGCTCTCCAACCCAAGAGTGAAACGTTACTCTCAGTCTTTCTCCTATTCAACAGCTGAGCTCTGGAACTCTCTCCCAGAATCAGTCATTCCTTCTTCCTATGATTTAAATTGCTTTAAACTCCGTGTTTCCAGGCATTTTGGCTCGAATGTCCCTTTATTTATGGCCCTGTCACTTTCAACTCTGGGGGAGGCACTCGCTACAGGCAGTTATGCCTTGTGTCTCCCTCACTCGCATAGAACAAAAAGAAAAGAAAAAGTCGTAGTAGTGGACGTATAAATCATGAGCCTCCATGTGGGTGCGGCTCTTGTAGTGGACGTATAAATCATGAGCCTCCATGTGGGTGTGGCTCTTGTAGTGGACGTATAAATCATGAGCCTCCATGTGGGTGTGGCTCTTGTAGTGGACGTATAAATCATGAGCCTCCATGTGGGTGTGGCTCTTGTAGTGGACGTATAAATCATGAGCCTCCATGTGGGTGCGGCTCTTGTAGTGGACGTATAAATCATGAGCCTCCATGTGGGTGTGGCTCTTGTAGTGGACGTATAAATCATGAGCCTCCATGTGGGTGTGGCTCTTGTAGTGGACGTATAAATCATGAGCCTCCATGTGGGTGTGGCTCTTGTAGTGGACGTATAAATCATGAGCCTCCATGTGGGTGCGGCTCTTGTAGTGGACGTGTAAATCATGAGCCTCCATGTGGGTGCGGTTCTTGTAGTGGACGTATAAATCATGAGCCTCCATGTGGGTGCGGCTCTTGTAGTGGACGTATAAATCATGAGCCTCCATGTTGGTGCGGCTCTTGTAGTGGACGTATAAATCATGAGCCTCCATGTGGGTGTGGCTCTTGTAGTGGACGTATAAATCATGAGCCTCCATGTGGGTGCGGCTCTTGTAGTGGACGTATAAATCATGAGCCTCCATGTGGGTGCGGCTCTTGTAGTGGACGTATAAATCATGAGCCTCCATGTGGGTGCGGCTCTTGTAGTGGACGTATAAATCATGAGCCTCCATGTGGGTGCGGCTCTTGTAGTGGACATATAAATCATGAGCCTCCATGTGGGTGCGGCTCTTGTAGTGGACGTATAAATCATGAGCCTCCATGTGGGTGCGGCTCTTGTAATGGACGTATAAATCATGAGCCTCCATGTGGGTGCGGTTCTTGTAGTGGACGTATAAATCATGAGCCTCCATGTGGGTGCGGCTCTTGTAGTGGACGTATAAATCATGAGCCTCCATGTTGGTGCGGCTCTTGTAGTGGACGTATAAATCATGAGCCTCCATGTGGGTGCGGCTCTTGTAGTGGACGTATAAATCATGAGCCTCCATGTGGGTGCGGCTCTTGTAGTGGACGTATAAATCATGAGCCTCCATGTGGGTGCGGCTCTTGTAGTGGACGTGTAAATCATGAGCCTCCATGTGGGTGCGGCTCTTCACTTTCTCTTCTCGTTCTATTCTATTATTCCAGAATCCTCTTCATCACAGAGAGTCATTGTTCCCTTGGCGTGTTCATAAGTTTAGATTGGTCAATCAAAATATTATTTTAATATATATATATATATATATATATATATATATACAGTACCGGTATATATATATAAATATACTGTATATATTATAATATATATATATATATATATATATATATATATATATCGTATATATATATATATATATATATATATATATATATATATATATACAGTATATATATTGTTTTTTTATTATTTATGCAATTATATTTAAATATGTTCATGTATATGGTTACTTTCCTTTTATTTGTCAGTCCTATGTCTACTTTTTTGTTATATTCAACCATATAATTTCGTCAGGCGACAATTCTTGAATTATTGGTGTCACTTGGCACACACACACACACACACACACACACACACACACACACACACACACACACACTAAGAGAGAGGAGAATTGGACAGATAGCAGACGCAATAAGTTAAAGTGAGCTTGTGGTCTGAGCAAGTGTGTGTGTGTGTGTGTGTGTGTGTGTGTGTGTGTGTGTGTGAAGAGCGGGAGAGAGTTAGACAGTATATGGAAATTTATAAGACCAGCATGTGTAAATTTAATAAGGCAAAGGAGGAGAGAGAGAGAGAGAGAGAGAGAGAGAGAGAGAGAGAGAGAGAGAGAGAGGGAGGGAGGGGTGGGGGAGGGGGAGACGCTACATTCAAGTTCAGGCATTTGCTCTGTCGATATGTGATTGGATGAGGGTTAAGTGCACTACATATGATTTTAGAAGGCAAATGTTGTTATAAATTCATCTTAATCAACTCCAGTTTAGAGCCATTAACAGCCTCTTGTTACTTTCAACGCCTCCAAGACCCAATCTCTATCTCTCCATCGCAATCTTCCGCAAGACTATCAATTATTATTCAACAATACACAAGTCAACCCTTCACCTTCTAGGTGTATCTTTTTCATCAGACCTTTCTTGGAAAGATCATATTACCACTTGTTAAAACGGCTTCCCAAAAGTTGTGTGTGCTAAACCGTCTTCGTGGATTCTTCACCACCGCACAGCTTCTTGCTCTGTATCTGTTCGTATGTGTGAGAGGCTCCACCCATACCGCACTTCTCGAAAGGGTAGAGTCAAAAGCATTTCGCCTCATCAACTTATTTCCTCTTTCTAGTTCCCTACAATCAGTTTCTACACCCTGCAATGTTGCATCTCTCTCACTCTTCTATCGGGATTACAACATTCAGTGTTCTTCAGAGCTCTCTCAGTACATTCCCCCTCCCTTGCAGCGAGTGTGAGGCACCCGCCTTTCAATATAGCCCCACTCCTGTTCTGCCCAGCTCTCCAACCCAAGAACTATCACATTTTCCGAGTCTTTCTTTTACTCAACAATCGAACTCTTGCACTCTTTCCCTCAATCAATATTTCATTCATCCTATGATTTAACCTGCTTTAAACTTCGTGTGTCCAGGCATTTTGACCCCAACGTCCCTTGAATTTGGCTCTGTCACTCTTTTGGCTTTGGGGGAGACACTCGTTACAGGCCTTTTGTCTCCTTCTTACACACAGACAATAATAATGTTGTTCAGTGTTAGAGGGTATTATTAAACTTCTTTGTAACAACATTATAAACTTTACTAAGCAAAAAAAAAAAAAAATTTAAGGGGGTCACCGATTTTTTTTTTTTTTTATTTATTTTTTTTTTATTATCTTTCTCTCCTTTTCTCTCTTTCCCTGGCTTGTATCCATTCGGCCCCATTCAGCCAACTGTTTTAAGACGTTTATTCCCATCCAGGTGTCGATTTCTTCCTGGCAAAGCGATAGCGAGCCAGCATTGTATGGAGAAATCCGGCTTCGCCGGAGACATTTTTCTATCGAAAAATGTAAAAATTTAGCTTGCTGTCAAAACAAAAATATATATAAGCTGGCTCGCTACCGCTCGCCAGGAAAATATTGACACCTGGATGGGGGTAAACGTCTTAAAACAGAAAGCTGAATGGGGCCGAATGGATACAAGCCAAAGCGAGAGGGAGAGAAAGAGAAAAAAAAAAGTGAGGTAGGCTCCCTTAAAATAAAAGTTCGGTGAGTGTAGCCAGAGAGGAAGGGAGAGAGAAAGTGTGTTAATCCTGTTTTGAAAGGAAAAGTTTACTGAAGAAGAAGCAGTAGTGGTGGTCGGTGCTAGGGCACGGCTGTTGTGGGTGGAGAGAGAGAGTACAAAGGAGTACAAAGGAAATCAAGCAACAACAGATCTAGTGACCCTTCTAGGTTGCTTGTCCTCCAAAACACTGAGGATTAAAACAGTGGTTTAGAGTGGGTAAGGGAACATTGGAAAGGGAATTACTGCCCTGGAACTAATGTCCGTGGCAGGATTAGGAAGTTAGTAGGGGACAGATGGGTTAGTAACTGAGGGGGGGATAAAATAAATTTATTCATTTACAAACGCAGTTAGTCGCGGGTTTGAAGCGAGATATTTGTCTAGGCGGAGTTTAAATGAATCAACGGCGCTGCAGTCTATAACGTTTCGGGGAAGCCCATTCCACAAGTTGACAACTCGATTGAAGAAGAAATTCTTAGATTCGTGTGAGTTAAAAGATTTACCAATAATTTTGCAACCGTTTCCCCGCGTGTAATTAGATTGGTCGATAGTGAAGTACTTACTACAGTTCATATTGTCGATGCCTTTGATGATTTTGAACACTTGAATTAAGTCACCTCTTAATCTGCGCTGGGTTAAAGGAAATAGATTTAATTCTCTAAGACGCTCTTCGTATGGTTTGTTCTTTAGGCTAGGTATAATTTTGGTAACTCTACGTTGAACTCGTTCTAGCTTGTTTATATCTTTTTGGTAATAAGGGCACCAGGATTGAACGCAGTATTCCAGAAGAGGGCGGACTAAGGAATTGTAAAGGATTAGGATAACTTCTTTGGATTTATGCTCAAATGACCTGCCTATAAAGCCAATTATTTTGTTTGCCTTCTGAACATTGTTGACTCGGTTTTAGGTTACTCGATATTGTTACTCCCAGATCGGTTTCTCTGTTTACATTCTTAAGCTGAGTGCCATTCATCGAATAGTTTGCTTTCTCATTTAGGTATCCGATATGTAGTACTTTACATTTATCCGCATTGAAACTCATTTGCCAAATTTGGGCCCAACATGACAATTTATCTAGATTGTGTTACATATCGTCAACTTGTTCTTTTGAGAGTACGCTATTTGCAATTTTTGTATCGTCAGCAAATTTTGAGATTGTACAGGTGAGGCCCTCATCTATGTCGTTGATGTAAATTAGAAAGAGAATTGGTCCTAGTACCGATCCCTGGGGTACCCCGCTACTTACATTGGTCCATTTAGATGCCTTACCGTTTATGACTACTCTTTGCTTTCTGTCGCTGAGCCAATTTTCTATCCATTTCAACACACCGTCTTGTATTCCATGCGCTTTTAGTTTTAGCAGTAAACGTTTGTGGGGAACTTTGTCAAAGGCCTTTTGAAAATCAAGGTATATAATATCTACAGCTTTACTCTCATCGTAGAGGTTGAGGATATCGTGGAAGAAGTCTAAGAGGTTTGTTAAACAGGAACGTTTTTTACGAAAGCCGTGTTGAGTATCTTTAAGTATGTTATTTTCCTCTAAGTGATTTACGAGTCTGTCTCGTATGACCGTTTCTAGCATTTTACATACAACTGAGGTTAAGCTAATTGGACGATAGTTACAGGGTAGGGATTTGCTGCCTTTTTTGAATATCGGTGTTACGTTGGCTAGCTTCCACTGATCAGGCATAGTTCCAGACTGCAAGGATTTATTGAAAAGTAATGTCAGTGGTTTGGAGAGCTTGGAGAGAGAGAGAGAGAGAGAGAGAGAGAGAGAGAGAGAGAGAGAGAGAGAGAGAGTTAATTGGAGAGTTAGGGAGAGAGTGGTGGTTGTTTTTTGGTCTTTTAATTCATGTATTCATTTATTTCTTAGTTTCCTCGCCAGACCTCCCTCAAACTTAGAAAAACACCCCCTGGATCCCCCCTAAAGATAAATTTGTACATTTTTCGGCAGAAAAATGTCCCGGCCGAGTTCCTCTTGCAAGTACAAGCTCGCTATTGCTCGCCAGGAGACAATCGACACCTAAATGGCACGATAGGACTAAAAATTGACAACGAAATGGAACTAAGGGTGTTAAAATTGCCAAAATAATGTGCCGAACGTCTTAAAATTGCAAAACTAATGGGGCTAAACACGAGGGAGAAAGGGGTCCAGAAAAAGCTCCCCCTTCCTCCCTTAATATGTTATAAACCATCCTTGGAGCCTGGCATCCGTATACAGCTAACTCATATCAGGCCACACGGCGGACCCGGCCTTCTGGAATGTGTGGGGGCGGCGAATATGAGGCAATGTAGGCGGTGTGTGTGTGTGTGTGTGTGTGTGTGTGTGTGTGTGTGTGTATGTATGTATGTATGTATGTATGTATGTACGTATGTATGTATGTATGTATGTGTGTGTGTGTGGGTGTGTGTGTGTGTGTGTGTGTGTGTGTGTGTGTGTGTGTGTATGTATGTATGTATGTATGTATGTATGTATGTATGTATGTATGTATGTTGTATGTATGTATGTATGTATGTATGTATGTATGTATGTATGTATGTATGTGTATGTATGTATGTATGTATGTGTGTGTGTGTGTGTGTGTGTGTTATAACACTTAACATAATTACTTAGTTAATTTACCTGAGCTCCACTATTAAGTTTGGTTTTAATCACTCTTAATTCTCTTCGCCTCAGAGCACAAAGTCATTACCCCTTCCCAAGCACATATCTTCGCCTCAGAGCACAAAGTCATTACCCCTTCCCAAGCACATATCTTCGCCTCAGAGCACAAAGTCATTACCCCTTCCCAAGCACATATCTTCGCCTCAGAGCACAAGTCATTACCCCTTCCCAAGCACATATCTTCGCCTCAGAGCACAAAGTCATTACCCCTTCCCAAGCACATATCTTCGCCTCAGAGCACAAAGTCATTACCCCTTCCCAGCACATATCTTCGCCTCAGAGCACAAAGTCATTACCCCTTCCCAAGCACATATCTTCGCCTCAGAGCACAAAGTCATACCCCTTCCCAAGCACATATCTTCGCCTCAGAGCACAAAGTCATTACCCCTTCCCAAGCACATATCTTCGCCTCAGAGCACAAAGTCATTACCCCTTCCCAAGCACATATCTTCGCCTCAGAGCACAAAGTCATTACCCCTTCCCAAGCACATATCTTCGCCTCAGAGCACAAAGTCATTACCCCTTCCCAAGCACATATCTTCGCCTCAGAGCACAAAGTCATTACCCCTTCCCAAGCACATATCTTCGCCTCAGAGCACAAAGTCATTACCCCTTCCCAAGCACATATCTTCGTATGCTAGACTGCCAGTTAATTTTCGGCAAGTGGGCTCGGGTAGTTTGCACACTCTTATGTATTTTTCTTCGTTCTATGTGAGTGAGGGAGACAAACGGCAGAACTGCCTGTATCGAGTGCCTCCCCCAGAGTTGAAAGAGTGACTGGGCCAAAATCAAGGGACGTTCGAGCCAATATGCCTGGACACACGGAGTTTGAAGCAATTTCAGTCAAACGAAGAGGGAAAGACTGATTCTGGGAGAGAGTTCCAGAGCTCAGCAGTTGAATAGAAGAAAGACTGATATTAATGTTTCACTCTTGGGTTGAAGAGTTGCACAGAGTAGGAGTGGGATTGTGTTGCAAGACGGGTACTACGTACCCTACGTAGAGGAGGTGGTATACACTGGGAAAGCTCTGCGGAACATTGATTATTGTAGTAGCGATAGAATAGCGAGAAAGATGCAACATTGCAGCAAAGAGAGAGAGATTTCAGAGAGTTGGTGAGTGGATGGGAATTAATGATACGAAAGGCTTTCCTTCCTATTTTGTCTAGAAGTGCGGTGTGAGAGGATCCTTCCCACACATGTGAACAATACTCAATACAAGGACTCACTGTGCCCCTGTACAGAGCAAAAATCTGCACAGGGGTAAAGAACCACTTGAGGCGGTTGAGCACACCCAGCTTTTGGGAGGCTGCCTCTGCAAGACTGGTAATATGGACCTTCCAAGTGATAGCAGAAGAAAAAGAGACACCGAGAATACTGAGAAAAGATGAAGGATTGATTTTTGTATTATTGAAGTGTAAGGGATAGTCGTCTGGGAGTTCCGGACGGGTACTGATGGGACCAATTAATCTAACCAGGCCTGTATGGCAACACTGAGCTGCCTTCGGGTATCATGATAGGCTGTTGACGACTGTTCGAGTATAAGCACTGGTATAACACATAATTATATTGTAGCATCAATTCACACCCCTACATCAAGCCAAGTCTCGTAATAAACAAATAAGGACAAGAGTAGCTTGTAGAATGTGGGGTGGATGCCGCTCCATTGAACAGCCACTGTGCCCGACAAAGTCTACAAACGTTTTCACCCTCTTCCAACACCAAAGTCTACGAACGTTTTCACCCTCTTCCAACACCAAAGTCTACGAACGTTTTCACCCTCTTCCAACACCAAAGTCTACGAACGTTTTCACCCTCTTCCAACACCAAAGTCTACGAACATTTTCACCCTCTTCCAACACCAAAGTCTACGAACGTTTTCACCCTCTTCCAACACCAAAGTCTACGAACGTTTTCACCCTCTTCCAACACCAAAGTCTACGAACATTTTCACCCTCTTCCAATACCAAAGTCTACGAACGTTTTCACCCTCTTCCAACACCAAAGGCTACGAACGTTTTCACCCTCTTCCAACACCAAAGTTTATGAACATTTTCACCCTCTTCCAGCCTACCTGAGTGAGGGGAAGTTTATGGAAGCTGTTCATCCATTTTTAATCCAGTCTCTCTTTTCTTCTTCCCTAATACATCTCTCTCTCTCTCTCTCTCTCTCTCTCTCTCTCTCTCTCTCTCTCTCTCTCTCTCTCTCTCTCTCTCTCTCTCTCCCCCCCATCTCTCTCTCTCTCTCTCTCTCTCTCTCTCTCTCTCTCTCTCTTTATACCAGTTTACCAATGTATACCGCTCTTTCCCCCTTTCCTTTCTACCCCTCTTTTCTCGTTTAATATATACCCCTCTTTCTCCTTTTCCTACCTACCCCTCTTTTCTCTTTTAATATATACCGCTCTTTCCTCCTTCTCCTACCTACCCCTCTTTTCTCGTTTAATATATACCCCTCTTTCTCCTTCTCCTACCTACCCCTCTTTTCTCGTTTAATATATACCCCTCTTTCTCCTTCTCCTACCTACCCCTCCTTTCCTCGTTTAATATATATACCCCTCTTTCTCCTTCTCCTACCTACCCCCCTCTTTTCTCGTTTAATATATACCCCCTTTCTCCTTCTAATACCTACCCCTCTTTACTCGTGTAATATATGCCGCTCTTTCTCCTTCTCCTACCTACCCCTCTTTTCTGGTTTAAATATAACCCCTCTTTCTCGCTCCTTCTCCTACCTACCCCTCTTTTCCTCGTTTAATATATACCCCTCTTTCTCCTTCTCCTACCTACCCCTCTTTTCCTCGTTAATATATACCCCTCTTTCTCCTTCTCCTACCTACCCCTCTTTTCCTCGTTTAATATATACCCCTCTTTCTCCTTCTCCTACCTACCCCTCTTTTTCTCGTTTAATATATACCCCTCTTTCTCCTTCTCCTACCTACCCCTCTTTTCCTCGTTTAATATATACCCCTCTTTCTCCTTCCCTACCTACCCCTCTTTTCTCGTTTAATATATACCCCTCTTTCTCCTTCTCCTACCTACCCCTCTCTTCTCGTTTAATATATACCCCTCTTTCTCCTTCTCCTACCTACCCCTCTTTTCTCGTTTAATATATACCCCTCTTTCTCCTTCTCCTACCTACCCCTCTTTTCTCGTTTAATATATACCCCTCTTTCTCCTCCTCCTACCTACCCCTCGTGTAATAATACCCTCTTTTCTCCTTTTCCTACCTACCCCTCTTTCCCCTTTCCTTTTGCTCCTCTTCCCTCTTTATACTCCTCTTACACTTTTCCTTGCCGTCCCTCTTCCCCATGTTCCTTTATACTCTCATTTCTCGTCCCGCAGAGTATTGGAATGGAATAATTAATTCTCTCTTCCCCCTCCATTCATCCAAGTCTTCGTATTTAGCCTCTCTTTCCTCTTTGTCGTCCATTTTTCTTCTTCCATCTCTCTTTAAACTTACAACTCCTTCTGTATCACTTTAAGGGGGGGGGTCACCGGCTTTTGTTTATCTTTCTCTCCTTTTCTCTCTTTCCCTGGCTTATATCCATTCGGCCCCTTTCAGCCAACTTTTTAAAGACGTTTTATCCCCATCCAGGTGTTGATTTCTTCCTGGCGAGCGATAGCAAGCCAGCATTGTATGGACAAATCCGGCTTCGCCGGAGAAATGTTTCTATCAAAAAATGTACAACTTTAGCTTGCTGTCAAAACAAAAATATATATATATGCTAGCTCGCTACCGTTCGCCAGGAAAATATTGACACCTGGATGGGGGTAAACGTCTTAAAACAGTAGGCTGAATGGGGCCGAATGGATACAAACCAAAGAGAGAGGGAGAGAAAGAGAAAAAAAGCGAGGTGGGCTCCCTTAACTGATGGCTTCCGGATCTGCATACTTTGTTTACCTTCCAATTCTCCTGACAGACATAGGGTTTGTATAGATTAAGGGGAGATTTCCACTTGAGGGATTTTTTTCTTGACCTCTTTCTCCCTCATGTCTAGCCCCATTGCTTTTGAGATTTTAAGACGTTTGCCCCATTATTTTGACGATTTTAAGAACTTTCAACCCATTTCTGTCAATTTTAAGACCTTTCGTGCCATTTAGGTGTCGATTTTATCCTAGCGAGCGATACCGAGCCTGTAATTTAAGAGGAACCGGCTTTCAGCCTGGACATTTTTCTACCGAAAAATGTACAAATTTATCTTGAAAGGGGCTCAAGGGGGTGTAATCTTAAGCTTGAAGGATATCTAGGGACCAAACTAAAAACCTCCCCTTAAAGATTCAATCGTTAAGGGAGGGCGGTTAGTTCCGCCCTAGAACTTACTCACTCACACACTCTCTCTCTCTCTCTCTCTCTCTCTCTCTCTCTCTCTCTCTCTCTCTCTCTCTCTCTCTCTCTCTCTCTCTCTCTCAAACACACACATACACACTTTTCGGTAGAGATATATCCTGGGTTCCTCCTAAATTACAGGTTCGCTATTGCTCGACACAGAATTAGACACCTAAATGGCACAAGTGGTCTTCGTATTGACAATGAAATAGGGCGAAATGTCTTAAAATCACAAAATAATGGAACGAAAGTCTTACATTCTCAAAACTATTGGGGCTAAACATGAGGAAGAATGCAGTCCAGAAAAAAACGAAACCTCCCCACAAAATGAAGTCTGGAGATTTTAGTCCAGGTGATGAGTTACATAGATATAATTTGTTTATTTTTAGCTGAGGGTAAATTGCCATGTCCTCATAATGATTACTCGGCTATTACAGATATTTTGTACCGAATTATGTTTTGTAAGTGTTTGGTATTCTCTCTCACTCTCTCTCTCTCTCTCTCTCTCTCTCTCTCTCTCTCTCTCTCTCTCTCTCTCTCTCTCTCTCTCTCTCTCTCTCTCAAAAATCATTAGACATAATTTACTTATATTTCCAAAAGGCGTTCGATAAGGTATCTCATGGAAAATTATTGAAGAAATTGGAAATGTTGGGCATTAGAGGACAAATTCATGCATGGATAGAAAGCTGGCTGACAAACAGAAGGCATGGAGTATAATCTGAGTGGGAGCCAGTCTTCAGTGGAGTGCCTCAGGGATCGGTCCTGGGGCCAATTTTGTTTCTAATCTATATAAATGACATCGATGTTGAACTAAGTAATACTATCTCAAAGTTCGCTGATGACACAAAGATATAACAATCAGTATTAACCGAAGAATACAGAAATAAACTGCAATCTGATTTAAAATAGTTGAGTGTTCGGAAAAATGGCAGATGCCATTCAATGTTGACAAATGCCAGATCTTGCAAATAGGTAATAACAAAAATATTAATACAAGATGAAAGGCCAGCCAATCAAAACAAGTACATTAGTTAAAGACCTGGGGGTTCTTTTATCTGAAAACCTAAAGACCTCAGATCAATGTGCAGCAATATCAAGCTGTCAATATCAAGCTGTCAATATCAAGTATAAATATACAAAAATACGTATTTGTTGTATATTTGTACTTGATATTGACAGATAACTTGAATTTAAAGGCGATAATAGGGTTGGGTGGTGGCTGATAACTACCGTGTTTGATGGAGGAGCAATAATGGTTTGGTGGTTCTCACAGGTAAGCCACGGTAGCTTTGTCCGTTTCTTAGTCAGTAATGTGTGACTTTAACCTCATGACACAGGGACAAATGGCTAATTTCTACACTTTTGGTAATGCACTATATTGACGAAAATTAGGGGACGGTGTGAAAAAAGCCGTGTCAAAATGTCATACTGATCCAACTGTTTGTTAATAAGTTATTCTAAAAAAAAAAACTATGCCACACGGCCTCTGAAACCCATAGTACGTGTTGAATCTTGTTAATGTCTACAGTCGTAGCTCTGGCGCTACTTCGGAAGCGTCCACCAGAGGTCTCCGGTGAATTCTTGGTAGCGAGAATTTTGGTCTCCTTATCTGAGCAAGGACATTGAGAAACTCGAGTCGGTGCAGAGTAGAGCGACAAAGTTGGTTGGCTGCTGGCCAGATACGATGTCCTACCTGTATTATTATTATTATTATTATTATTATTGTTATTTATGTATTTATTTATTCATGTTTTGCTTTTCATATACTTTTTTTTTTCAATTTCCATCTGTATCCATTTGTCTTATCCTTGTTATACTTTCTTCCCCTCTCCTCACTTCTGCTTCAGCTTCATATCGATGGATCTCGTTGCTAGCCACATATGATTTTTTTTTTTTTTTTTTTTTTTCATCTGTCTTCTTTTGTCTTACCCGTTTTCATCTATTCTCTCCTTCTTCTCCCTTCTTCTCTAGTGCCCCAGTTGTCTTCCCGTTCCTCCAGGTTAATGTGAGGCCGGCTACCTGACCGGCCCACACAATTAAAAGATTAAGGGGGGTCACCGGCTTTTCTTATCTTTCTCTCCTTTTCTCTCTTTCTCTGGCTTGTATCCATTCAGCCCCATTCAGCCAACTGTTTTAAGACGTTTATCTCCATAATGTGTCGATTTCTTCCTGGGAGCGATAGCGAGGCAGCATTGTATGGAGAAATCCGGCTTCGCCGGAGACATTTTACTATCGAAAAATTTACAAATTTAGCTTGCTGTCAAAACAAAAATATATATACTGTATATGCTGGCTCGCTACCTCTCGCCACGAAAATATTGACAACTGGTTGGGAGTAAACGTTTTAAAACAGTAGGCTGAATAGGGGCGAATAGACACAAGCCAGAATAAGAGAGAAAGGGAGATAGAAAAAAAACCTGTGACCCCCCTTAACAGCCTCCCGAAGGTGGCCTGGACCCTCCTTCGTTAGTCTTGTTAGTGACCGGCCAGGGAGCAGTCGATTGAGTCGCTCTTTATGTCTCTTACCTATCTGCCTCCTTGTGTTTCTTTAGTCTCTCTCTCTCTCACTATATCTATTTATCTCTATCTATCTGTCTATCTATCTTTATCTCTCTCTCTCTCTCTCTCTCTCTCTCTCTCTCTCTCTCTCTCTCTCTCTCTCTCTCTCTCTCTCTCTCTCTCTCTCTATCTATCTATCTATCTATCTATCTATCTATCTATCTATCTCTATCTATCTATCTATCTATCTATCTATCTATCTATCTCTATCTATCTATCTATCTATCTATCTATCTATCTATCTATCTATCTATCTATCTATCTATCTATCTATCTATCTATCTATCTATCTATCTATCTACTATCTATCTATCTATCTATCTATCTATCTATCTATCTATCTATCTATCTATCTATCTATCTATCTATCTATCTATCTATCTATCTATCTGCAAGTCGAGCGAGCACCAGTTCGATTCGCTTCCCTCTGAGCAAAAGTCGTCCGAGGAGGAGCTGTGTGAGTGAAGTGAAGAATTGTGTGAAGGCGAATAGAATGACTAAAGCCTCGTCCACACCAAGCCCAAAACATTGCACAAAACATGACTGGTAGCATGTTTTGAACATGTTCCATACATGCACCTGAACAAGCCCAACACATGATGGTAAACATGCCGTCCAGTTTAGGTTCGAAATGCTACAAACACACAGCCCTGAAACGTCCACACTACAGTGTCTCGAAACATGTTTGGGGGTTTGAACGTCCAAACGAGAGATGTCGAACATGTATGCGAACATGGTCAAACCAATGTTTCGAACATGCCTCAATACATGTCTCCCTACCGTGTGGCCGAGCCCTTACAGAGAAGGCTGCCTTCTGACAAAAGGCAGAATCGCTTGTAGACGTATTTTTCGTGGCCACCCCCTTGGCGACTGAGGCGATTGCCATTAGTGTTCTTTCAGTTTTATCGGAAATACATTGACTACTTATAAATAAGTTTACTATATTTCTTAATTCAGTAACAAATGAAATGGTCAAATATTTGGAATCTTAAGGGGAGATTTCCACTTGAGGGATTTTTTTCTTGACTCCTTTCTCCCTCATGTTTAGCCCCATTGCTTTTCTAATTTTAAAACGTTCGCCCCATTATTTTGACGATTTTAAGAAGCTCCGACCCATTTCTGTCAATGTTTAGACCTTTCGTGCCATTTAGCTGTCGATTTTATCCTGGCGAGCGATAGCGAGCCTGTAATTTAAGAGGAACCGGCTTTCAGCCGGGACATTTACAAATTTATCTTGAAAGGGGCTCAAGGGGGTGTAATCTTAAGCTTGATGGAGGTCTAGGGAACAAACTAAAAACCTCCCCTTAATTTAGATGTTTTTGTGTGTAAGTATTATTGATTTTGTTTTCTTTCATAATGTAAATTTACAAAACATGAAATTTAGTGAAAGCACGGGCATCCGATGGAACTAAAACCATACTATTTTTTAATCCCAACTAATGTGCTTTTTAAAATAATGCATGAATTAAATAATGAGGGTCGTAAAAGCACCGAAATGATCACAATTATGAATATTAAAAACACTATTGTAGAAAAAAGCTAAAAATATATCGTCGCTTTGCTGTAAGAAAAAGCTAATTAGCCCTCAGTAATGGCCATCTCTCTCTCTCTCGCTCTCTCTCTCTCTCTCTCTCTCTCTCTCTCTCTCTCTCGCAGTACTTTATGGCTCCTCCTCAGCCCCCTCCCCCCCCCCCCCCCTCCTGTGTGTACGTGGGGGGGGGGGTTAATGTATGCGTTGGGAAGGGTGTACAGTTGCCATCTTACATTTGAACACGGTGGTTTTATGTGTATGGAAATATACAAAAGAATGTGATTAACTTAAAAGACTATATTGTCAAGATGTGATTAAACGTGTATATGAATTCAGCAACTACATACGAAGCTACATAATTAAATCATTCATGCTCTGCTTATATCCACACATAAAGCTAAATTAAGGTGATGGTGCGACTTCGTGTGAATAACCGTGCGTATAAATGTGTATGTTTGCTTGCGTTAGTACATATTATATGCGTATGTGCAGTTTTACAGATCCTAAAAAAAATATATATATATATTCCGTAATATGTATCGGTCACCTAAACTAACCTAGAGTAAGGATGTTTCTTAATGCCTTAAGGGGAGGTTTTTAGTTTGTTTCCTACTCCTCCAGGAATCTTAAAATTTCACCCCCTCGACCCCCTTTCAAGATAAATGTGTACATTTTTCGGTAGAAAAATGTCCCGGCCGAAGATCGGTTACTCTTAAATTACAGGCTCGCTATCGCTCGCCAGGATAAAATCGACACCTAAATGGCACGAACGATCTTAAATTGACAGAATGGGGCGGAAATTCTTAAAATCACCAAACTAATGGGGCAAACGTCTTAAAATCTCAGTAGCAATGGGGCTAGACATTAGGGAGAAAGGGGTCCAGAAAAAAGTCCCTCAAGTGGAAACCTCCCCTTAAGGTACCCACTACTAAAACCCATAAAAATTATAATATTATTTACTTAACACATGTTTAATGATCATCCTGGGATTAGTATTCTGACTGTCAATGGCTATTAATAAGGACTGAAATTATTACACACGATAAAATAGTTATATTTTATTAGTTACACCGTATTAGTTAACATTATTACACACGATAAAATTGTTATATTTTATTAGTTACACCGTATTAGTTAAAATTATTACACACGATAAAATAGTTATATTGTATTAGTTACACCGTATTAGTTAACATTTTCTCAAAGGCGAGGGAGGTAATTATTATTATTTATTTTTTGTTTTTTTTATTTTTCTGCATGTCCGGAAGTTTTTATTTCATTTTTATACTCTGGTAATTACAGTTGATATATCGATCTGATTTGTCCTCGGAATTCCTATTGTCTCACATTTTACGTTGTTTTTGTTTTGTTTAGTTTTTTGCATACGTTTTTTCATACAAATATGCATATCCACCGCACATCTCATTTCGTATATATTGTTATCTATACAGTATATGTATTAGAAATATATGTATGAATTCTCTTTTTGCCATTGTGCCATTTTCTATCATTTGACTGCATATATCGCTATGAACTTCTATCGTTTTAATGCCTTTATCGCTATGTATTTCTCTATATTTGTGTTGTTTTCTGTCGTTTTACTGCATCCATCGCTATGAACTTCACTTTATTTGGGGTATTTTCTGTCGTTTTACTGCATCCATCGCTATGAACTTCACTTTATTTGGGGTATTTTCTGTCGTTTTACTGCATCCATCGCTATGAACTTCACTTTATTTGGGGTATTTTCTGTCATTTTACTGCATCCATCGCTATGAACTTCACTTTATTTGGTGTATTTTCTGTCGTTTTACTGCATCCATCGCTATGAACTTCTCCCTTCATTCGTGCTATTTTCTATTATTTAACTGCAGCTATAACTATGAACTTCTTTTTTCCATTTTCTATTATTTTACTGCAGCTATAACTATGAACTTCTTTTTTCCATTTTCTATTATTTTACTGCAGCTATAACTATGAACTTCTTTTTTCCATTTTCTATTATTTTACTGCAGCTATAACTATGAACTTCTTTTTTAAAATTTCTATTATTTTACTGCAGCTATAACTATGAACTTCTTTTCCCATTTTCTATTATTTTACTGCAGCTATAACTATGAACTTCTTTTTTGCATTTTCTATTATTTTACTGCAGCTATAACTATGAACTTCTTTTTGCATTTTCTCTTATTTTACTGCAGCTATAACTATGAACTTCTTTTTGCATTTTCTATTATTTTACTGCAGCTATAACTATGAACTTCTTTTTGCATTTTCTCTTATTTTACTGCAGCTATAACTATGAACTTCTTTTTGCATTTTCTATTATTTTACTGCAGCTATAACTATGAACTTCTTTTTCCATTTTCTATTATTTTACTGCAGCTATAACTATGAACTTCTTTTTCCATTTTCTATTATTTTACTGCAGCTATAACTATGAACTTCTTTTTTGCATTTTCTATTATTTTACTGCAGCTATAACTATGAACTTCTTTTTGCATTTTTGTTATTTATTATCGTTTTAGTGCATCCATCGCTATGCACTTCTCCCTGCATTATTGTGTGTTCTTCCCCCTTGTCTTTTATTCCACGTATGTTTCCGCATCAGTATCATCATGTTATTGTTCCCCTCATGCACCCTCGGCATTTCTGTGCATATTGTGTTACGCTCCATAACTTCACTACGTGTGTTTCTCTGCATTTAATTCTGCATTTATATAGTTCCCTACGGTTTTGTTACACGTATATTTCCGCAACAACATATATTTTATTTTCCTCTCTCTCTCTGGCAGTAGCTCTCCCTCTCTCGTCTCTCCTCCTCTCTCCTCCACCTCAGCTTCTCTTTCTCTCTGTCTCTCTCACTTCCTCTCTCCTCTCTCTCTTCTCTTCTCTCCCGCTCTCCAATCTCGCATCCCTATATATTATTTAACCTGGATTTTTCTCCCTGTATATATCTCTCTTTTGATTTGCACTACATCTAATTCCATTTTTCGCCTCTCTGATTTTTAATTTTTTTTTTTGTCTCATCCCTATTTTTCTGTTATTTAACCTGGATTTTTCTCCCTGTATATATCTCTCTTTTGATTATTTGACACTACAAGAAAATTTTTTTTTTTTCGGTATTTTATTTTTCCTGTTTTTACCGTTTATTAGTGTTTTCTTTACACCTATCATTCTCGCCTTTCCGGGGGGGGGCTAAGAGAGCTACCCTTGTTCTTCTTAGTGTAACAACCCTTTTGCATTTTTAATCCTGTATATCATTCCGTAATCCTTTCTTCGTCTATCATCAGCATTCTTTTCATTTTTCACGGGAAGGTCACCTCATTGTTCATAAGTACTAAGAAAAAGAGGACCTTTGCAGCTATATTTCTGCATTTGGGTGTGCATTTTTATTATTGTGTGTGCATTCCTCTATGTGTTAATCATTCTCATATTGGTTGGTCAATGTGTGTCATTCTATAGTGTTGTTTAATTGTCTATGTGTTGTACTTCTCTAGTGGTCGGGTGTCGTCTCTATCTGTGTCCATTTATTCTTGTGTAATTGTCTATGTGTGTCATTATCTGTGTCATTCTCTATTGTGTCATTCTCTATTGGTGTCATTCTCTATTGTGTCATTCTCTATTG
>JAVRFV010000358.1:0-65259 GCA_032716605.1 Paralithodes platypus
ACAGTAAGCCGGAACACAGGCCCCACTACAGCAGACGCAGTTCTGGAGAGCCCTCAAGCCAACACTCGCCGGGGGAAACTAGCCTATTTTAACCACGCGTGATTAAAAAACTCGGCCAAACAGCCGGCTTTTCTCGGTGCAATCGAGAAAAAGAAAACCCGCCGGGAAAAGGCAAACCCACACCCACCAGACGCAATCTGAGAAACCAGCCGGATTTTTCACGGGAAGCAATCGAGAAAACCAGCCGGGGAAACGGTAAACCCACACCAACCAGAAGCAAGCGGACCGGTTCCACAAATAGTGCCTGGAATAAGCCAATACACAACTTATCCAGAACACACATGACACAGTAATACTATTATTTATACAATAAATCAATAACACTTGTACATGTAAAAAAGCGACGAGGAGGCTGGCTAGGCCTAAGCAGACGGAGTAGTATCGCTTAAACATGTGGTAATAAAACAAAAAGCCCTGAAGAGTTATCACAACAGGAAGAGAAAGCCAAACCCACCTCGAAGAAATATTACCCGGGAGGAGGGAAGCACTGACACGGGGACCTAGAAAAAACTTCACTAAGTGAAGAAAAATACGCTAGGAACGTCAGAAAACAAACAAAATAAGGCAACTTCATCAGAAAGAATAAAAAGAAGCCTAATCACGCGTAGTTAAAGCCAACTAAATAACTAGGCTAGCTAATTCGCGAAAACGTTTTCACGCGTTCCACCCCGGGACCACGAGGGTACGCCCGAAATAGGCGTCCCAAACACCCGACCCAAATGACACTGAATCTGCGGGCAGCCCGCCCATGGGACACAACCCCCTGCTACGCATATCCTACCTAAACCTTACTCGATACATCCCAGAGTAAACAAATGAGAAAAAACTCCACTATGGATGCAGCAAATGCGGGGAACGAGCGGAGCGTGGGGAGATACGTGTCAGGGCATGGTTGAGCGCAGAGCAGAGACGGAAGATATGAAGCCTGAAAGTCAGCGTCCTTGGTTAAAGAATCCACACAAGTACATCCAACGAATGTTATGGAAAGCTTATGATATAGTTATTCCTTAGTTTTTCTTTTTTATTTGTTATTTTTTACGAAGTTTTTATTCGTAGTGAGTACCCCAATTTTCATCAATGAACGAACCACTATGAGTGAGGTTGCGTTTGCGCTTATTGATGAAGGCTCCCTCAATTTTTTATGCCCGGCGCGGTAGATTCAAACTACGGGTTAAAGATGTGTGTTTGGAAGAGGGTGCCTTATGTAATAGTGCATAAATCGTTCAATGATTGGAGTGGGGGCCCACTAATAAATTATAGAACTCTGCGTAGCCGGGAACCAAAGGGTTTAAACACAACGCCTGGGGGTCACGCCAATCAGCACGCGCCGACCTTTATCTAATCTAAACCTACGTGTACTCTCAAAACATTTAAGATTAAGTACCAATGAGCAAACGACTCGCTATCCGGACGTGAAGAGTGACGAATGAAGAGAGGTGGGAAAAACACACGTTCTCTCGGCCGCTAACCCCCGGAGCGTGAAGGAAGATGACGGGCAGTTAGCATCTCAATGCGAAACGCCCAATCGCTACAGCAAACCTAATGCCACTACGGGACGCGTTTAAAACAGATTAAGAGTTCTAATTTTTTTCTTTTTTAATTATTTTTTTTAATTAGTTGGTTCGTAGTGGCATCCGGAATTTTAAGGACAAGTCCGTAAGTAGATTATGAGCTCACGCTTACGATGAATTGGTCTCTACGCTCCGGGCCGGGTTTGATTGAACAGTTGACTCTGGGGTTCAAAAGAGAGTCATTACATGTATAAGGGCATATTGCAATGATGGAGGGGCCACTAATAAATATTATTTTTGTCCACAATAAATATGGAGTTAATTACCAAAAGGCAGAGGGATATGAAACGATCCAAACCAGTGTTTGAACGAAAAATGGAGGGAAGCCTTTTATAGGGATTATATTTTTTAGGAAGAATTGTACCATTTTTTACAGTATTATTGTTCCATAGTTTTACCATTTTTTAATGCATTATCACATATTACTTTAAAAAAATCATAAGTCCATCCACATTATAAATTAATCAAAGATTAAAAAACTGTAGACCACTTAGAAAAATAATTGGTGTTCATTAACAACACGGAAACACGTACAGTGATAAACAAAACGACCCAAACAGTGTGGATGTTATCGAGAAATTGTATCACAATTTTACTAATTTTCTAGCACCAGACTTTTTTGTATTAACGGACTGGTCATCCTCCTTTTAGTCCGTTACAATCGAAGGTCAACTGTACAAATTAATATTAGTGCGTTTAGTGTTACCTCTATGCCCCTGGAAGTGATTTAAACCCCGAGAAAGTTGCGAATTAAGCCTCACGCGAAAATATATGTACAGCGAATGTGATAGGCTTCACGGAAGCAAGACCAGGAAAAAACTTCAAAAATGGCCCCAGGGGCTCTCAAAACAAAGGAATATGTTCATTAGATAAGATTAATTCCCCTCTAGTACTTCCTACGCACTCATTCCATATGATTCTCAACCCTCTCAACCCACCCCCCCCCTGCCTTCCCTTCCCCCACCTTTTTGCTCTTCCGCCCCCTCCTCAATTATCACCTATTTTTCCTCTAATTCCGATCAGTTTATCGGTTTATTTTCCGTAAGCGAATTATTGTCAAGCAAGCTGGGGTAGAGTGTTACATCATATAGAGACCCTTATAGGGAAACTGTGAGATCCACCCCTGAGCCTCTCAGTGTGGTGGGTTGCGAGACATTTGGCAAAGGGGAGGATTGTGTTTCTCTCTTAGACTGCCTTTGCCCAAGAACATGACCCGAGGCGGCGAAAATATGAAGGTTTTTTCAACCACCCAAATGACTTTCCTCACTTATTTTATCGCTCTCAAGGTTCATATGTTCATCATATATGTAAATTTTATAACGCCATATTGAGAAGAAATAATGCTTTATATGGCAAAAGTACACAAATTATGTCAGACATGAAGGTAATTAAATTCGCATATAAACTACAACGTTCGTCAACAGCGCCATTCTCGCACCCCGCTTGCTAGGTTAATGGTCAAAGCAATGTTAGTTCATTCAAATTTTGCGGTGTAGGCCTATTCCAATCCAGTTGCCCCAAAACAACATTGCCCTGGTTTTGACAGCCTGGATGTATGTAGAGGTACAGTATATATATATATAGTAAATATATATATAGATATATATATATATATATATATATAGAGGTAATTGTGTATATGTTTTGTTGTAGGGAGTTTGGAGTTCCCAGGAAGGTCTACGGGTGGAACTGCTGAGGGTGGCTGGCCGCAGCTGGAGGTCTCCAGGATACCACAAAACTATGGCCTACAGTTTGTCTACATACAGAGTCCAGGTAGGCTACTTGAGTCACTTTTTTACTTTTATTTCCCCTCCTCCCTCCCCTGGATTTAGTGGGCTCATACTTTACACTGATATGAACCTTGAGCTGTGTTGACTTACAATTCAATAGTTTCGGTAATTTTTCTGTGTATTTTTTTTCCCTTAGGTAAAAAATTAAACCCTTTTTTTTCATCGTCCTCTTTAAGGAATTCGCACCAAGTCCATTATGGGTTATGGGTTGACATAAATACTTTTGATTTTCTTATTTCTTTCCTTAATATCAAGTTAATTTTATTGATTATCCAGTAGAATATATTCTCAATTTTATTTACTTGAATTATGAATGGACATAGCATTGATATTAATTTTTAAATTGTTAATTGACTTATAATGTTTCATGCATGCTAAAGGATAACCAAAAAACCAGCTGAAGCGCACATGAAAGATTGGTTACCAAATTCCAAGTCAAACCTCACGAGGTACTTTAACCTGGCGGACCTGTCCACCCACCACCAGCATACGGGCCCGTGTCAGACGAGTATCAAGGTGGAACTAGTCAAGGCCAAAGCTGAGATGAGGCGGAGAATAGAGGCCGCTTGTGTCAGGAGTTCCAATCTGATTATAATGATAGAGGGTCCTGGGTTTGGTATCCAGCTAGTGGTGGCAGTGAAAATCCCTCCAGTTTCTCTTATCCTATGGCACCAGAATTCATTTCTGCCATAACTCGTCTCTCTATGCTCCGGTCACAGCATCAGAAACTATTTGCCCAATCTGAAATAGTGTTGATAAAATGTCCCAGCTCTCCATTTCATTATTGAGTCCTACCAGCTTTCTGTGTTTAACTTGTTTATGTCTGCTGTGGAGGGTAGTAAGACTTCTGTGAGAACCTGTAGAGGACAAGAGGAACTGGTACAGGCTGCCTTCCCCCAGCGGACCATCCACTCTCAATATTTCATCAACAGTCAACATCACAAACACCTGGTGGCAAGTGCTCCAGCAGATGTTACATTCAAACAAATGCTGAATAGACAAGTCTCATACACCCAGTCAACCTCCAGTGTAGATGTCCAGCATGCTGAACTGTGAGGGAAACTTCCTATGTTTCTCAGAGCACAGAACAGGCAGTCTGGGAGACAAGGGGTCTAAGGTACAAATGGTCCGATGAGACGAGAGAGTACAATTCAGAGACACACAATCAGACCGAACTATTACAAGGAAACAGCCGCTTCTGATGATGTCAAGAGCACAGTTGCTGCCATGAGACTGCTGTAATGAGAGGCAGGAAGAGGCCCGGTCCAGTAGCTCCAGAAGAGTGGAGGTAGTCACGATTCACCTGTCCGACTGTCAGAACACAGGAGCTAGACAATCTCCACTCATCAAAAAATCTCCGGACCCAGTAGGCAATCTCCGCCCAGTAGGCAATCTCCACCTATCAGACAAGTTCTCCACCTGTCAGGCAATCTCCACCTATTCAGACAATTTCCACCTAACGTACAAGTCTCCTCACACCTATCAGACAGTCTCCCACCTATCAGACACAATCTCCACCCACAGGCAACAGGCATCACAAAAACCAAAGCAAGGTGGTAGATGGCAAAGGAAAAACGGTAGAGTACCATCTTAAATATCCCTATTGTTTTCTACTGTACTGGTAACTTCCCTGTTTTTAATGTAATTTTAGTGCAGTTGATACACTGAAGAGTCTCTCCTAGTTATTGCCATAGCCAACGGTTTTCCAATTTAATAGTACTGAAGATATGACAACCTACAGTGGAAGTTCTCTCATATAGCGATCAATTAGTGCCAGAAAAAAAATTGCGCTAAATATGAATGCATTAGATAGGAAACAAGCTAATTGGTGCCAAAACTTTGACCGAGTCACTATTTTCGGTAGGGGGCCTTTTAACTTAACCTAATGCCTGAACTATATTTCAAGGTGGGTTGCCCAACCCCGAAAGGGTTTGAAATAGGGAGCTATCCCCCCCCCCCCCCCCGGCCAAAGGTGGCTTTCTAGGAGGCCTTTCCTTAGCTGAATGCTGAGAGCATTTGGGTTTCTAGTCAAGTTTTGGTGATGGTCTGGTCTATCAGAGTGAGAGTTTGAGCATTCTCTGCCTAAACCCATAGCTGACTCTTTACTGTTCCTTTAGCTTATATACTCTCTAGATTCTCGAGTGACGGCGTATCTTCCACGTGGATTGGACCTCTCTACTACCAACCTATAGGTTGGCAGACTGGGAGCCAAAGTGTCACAAATTTCCTTGCCCCTCAACTTTCCCGTCATAATGTGTTTAAGGGCCCTGGATGGGGCCTTTTTGGTTGTCCGGGCATGCCACACCCTCCTCATCCCCATCGTTCTGGGCATGACTTCAGTCACCTGGGGTTTTCTTTAGTGTAAAGCTGAGAGAGTTCTGTGGTGGGGCCCGCTTGGGCTTCTGGCCTTTGACCTTGCTTGGGAACCTTGAGGCTTGTGCTCGGCCAGACAGCCCTGGGGACCACAACAACACACAACACTACAGTTAAAATATCACCTGCTCTTGTCGTACTCATTTTTGGAAACTGCCAGTACGAAAGCGCAGATTTACGGAAGAGCCAAAACGGAACTACCAAAAAACGGGCACCGAGGGTCTTTTGTTGTTGACAAATTCATGCACCATTCATATTAATAGGGCTCTACCCCCTATACAAGACCCTAGATGACTTAGTACAGTAACAAATGGCAGTTGTCAGTAGCCTACTTACCATAATTACACTTGAACAAATCTTTTGGTGTGAACCTCACAGATCGTTGTTTTGTTTTCGTTGTAACCTGTTGTTGTTTGTTATTGTTCCCTAAGCTGCCTGGCTGAAACAGCCCGAGTCCCTGAGGAAAGGCCATGGCTGCAATCAGGCTTTTCCCTTGTACTATCGATCAACCTGTCGGGCGAAATAACAACTGTTGGACGAAATGACAGTTGTAGGCTAAGCTTTACCGTATCGACTGTTATTTTTACCGCTTTGTATGTTAATATCGTAGATGTGTGTGTACATATATTAAAGGTTAGGGAGTCAGTAAATACACAAATAGTGATTCAGATGAGCAGAATATCACCACGGAAAAACGTGATTTTATTCACTCTTTCCGTACTAAAAGACGACCTAGTATAAACCCAAATAGGTTTACGGAAGCGCCAAGAATTACTTACAGTTTCTTGTACAGTTCTTACAGTAAGAATCCTCTGGAGAACAAGGCAAACTAGGCCTGGTATCCAGCGCTCAGCTACCAGTACTTGCACTGCTGCGGTCGTTCACGGTGTTGGCGGCGGCGGTCGCAGACGCAAATTTTATTTACTATTCTGTTATTTTTTGCTTTATAATCAAACTACAAATTTGTCTTCCCCATGCTGTTATTCAAGATTACATTTCAAACCTCCCTTATTGATTCGGAATCGACTACATGACTGGGGGGCCAGTGGGAGGGCTTCCACTCAATTTTACCACTCTATCACAACATGGAGGTTTTTCCTTTGCCTTCTCAAGCCTATTTCTTATGTTTGTAAATTTTCTTTAACCCTCCAGCCCCGGCTTATGTATTATATAAGTGATATTCCCTGCAAACCCGGGCGGTTTTTGGCCCCGAAAAACGTCTACGCCTAGGCCTACCGTAAATCTTTGTTATCATGACTGCTTCACGCATTCCTGGCGCATCTCGCAAGCGTAGATGTGTTTCTTACCTGTAGAATGGAGTTAAGTAGAGCTCTCTAAGTCAACTGGTTCAGTTGTGATGGATGATTTCATTGGAGATAACTTTATGGCAAAAACAGCCACTTTTAACACATACTTTTCGATACTTAACAACAAACATACAGGCACACACAGAACAAGCGACGCACTCCTTCTTGTGGACCGTAGATTGCGGGGCGTTGGTCCAGCCGGCTGTTTGTTTACATGCGTCGGACCGACGCCTCGCACACCAAAGACTCACAGGCTTTCATAACCACTGGGTTGTTCAAGAGCCCTTCCGGGCAGCTCGGGTAGGCTTTTTTTATGGGCGCTATCAAGAGCACTTCCGGGGACGCAAGGTTTAAAGTGTCCTCTCGTTCTTGTTCCCATCCCCGTCATCAAGAAGATACCTTCACACCATCCTTCCATCATACACTTTCCTGACACTATCTTAAAAGTCCTCTATTCATATCCCCTCCTTCTTTCTCCTATAGGCCAGTGTCGGAAGCCCCAGTGTCCTCAACCTCTGCTTCATAGCTCGCGTTCCTTCAACATTGGTACTAGCTTGCTAGCTCTCCCTCTGCAAATTGTTTTTTTTTTGTTCCTCCACCTGACTGACTGGCTGGTCTATAATTTCCTGGTCATTTCTCTTTCCCTTCTTTAAAAAAATAATAGCTGTTAGGTTCGCCTCTCTCCAGTCCATCGGGATTTGTCCCTGTAATTACACGATAACCTCAAATAACATTTTCAATGGCTCTAAACTATCCAACATCTCACCTCCTTTCCTTTTCATGATTCTCGGGGTGTAATCCCATCTGGTCCCGGGGACTTATTCTGTTTCATTTTTTCTATAGCCCTTCTTATTCTAAGCATGGGAAAACTCTATTTGATTTCTAGTGCGGTGCCTGTTTGATGGGAATAGTAGGCACTGCATCATCCGACGCCACTTGTTAGTAACCCCCCCTAAATGTATTTCCCCAGCACCTCTGCTTTCCTCCTTATCAGTCTCCACTCTACTCCCATCATCCAACCCCCCTACGGTAGCGAGGAATAAGGGAAAAAGCATGGGGGGTTTTACTGTAATATTTCATAATAAACCTACTGTACAGTACAGTTGGTCCTCCTGGTAACGCGTGTTTTGGAAACGCGGGTTTGGGTGGCACGTGGGTACACCCCCAAATATCCAAAATGTTGCTAACACGGTCAATACTTACACTGGCGCGGGGTCCCAAGTGCTCCGAACCTTTAAACTCCCAACTTTCGTAGCTCATTCTCTCTTCAAATGTATGGCCTAACCAAGTGTTTAGGCCTACCAGAGGTAGATATGATCGTTGTTGTGCGTTGGGTGAAGACTAGAACACCCTACATTGGATGTAGTTATTGTGTGAGGGTGAGAAATATTAAGAACGGCGAGTTATGTCGGGAACTCCGATGCTACGATTTTCGTAATTTACCGATGACTCATGATCTCTGTGCAAATATATGTCCTAATCAAGTTTTTAATGCATAACCCGGAGGTAGATATGAATCGTTCCCGTGCATTGGGTGAATACTAGCACACTCCACATTGTGTAGTTAGATGTGTGAGGTGAGATAATTACCGGAAATAACAACTTATTTTATTGTTTGGCTGTCGAAGTGAGTGTGTGTGTTGCCATTTGTGTGGACAACATGGCTAGCTATCGTCCTCGGGTCGCCGAATCTTATACCTTACGACTTTTTGTAGATTTACCGATTGCTCATATCTCTGCCAAATAAAATGGGCCTAACCAAGTGTTTATGCCTACCAGAGGTAGATATGATCGTTGTTGTTGGCGTTTGGGTGGAAAGAAGCTAGACCACCCTACATTGTGTAGGTTATTGTGTGAGGTGAGAAAAAAATAATATCGACGGCGAGTTATGCGGGAAATTCCGAAGCTAAACGATTTTCGTAATTTACTGATGCTCATATCTCTGCAAATAAATGGCCTAACCAAGTGTGTATGCATACCAGATGAAGATATGGTTGCCGCAGTGCGTGTTGGGTGAAGACTTAAGAAAAACCATACATTGTGTAGTTTATTGTGTGAGGTGAGAAATATAATGGAGGGATTTCAGAGCTTTGATCGAAAAATTGTTGGCTACTGCTGACTGCTGTGACTCTCTCTCCTTAGCCTAGCTGCCTAGCCTAAACAAAATATTTATTTCAGAGGTAAGAGTTGTTGCAATGGGCCAAATCAACTCATTTGCACATGTCCAAATAACCTTTATAATTGAATTTTAATTATTATAACATAGGGCTTTCTATCTATCCTAGAAAAAGTGGACTTAGTGGGGATATCCCAAGGAGAGGGAACACCAAGGTACCTTTTAACATGTAAACATATGGGTTCGGTAACGAGGATTTTGCTAACACGGGAGGTAACCAGAACACATTGGGCCAGCGTTACCGTAGGCCCAACTGTATTATAAAACTGGAGTAATCTTTACCAAAACCGATTAGTGAACCTCACATCTATTGTTTTTGTTTACCGGGTATACTCAATGGTACCGTTTTATAGTATCGATTGGTGCTCAAGCGGGAGTCTAAACCTGACTCCATCTGTGCTGCTTTCGTTTATGTAATAAAATATTGTTATAATAAATCCCTTTTACCACAAGCCGTGATATAGTCAGTAAAGCGGTCAATTGCTGAATCAAAGGGTCGGGAGGTCCAAAACACCGCCTCTGTCAAAATGTTCTTGGTAGATGTTCAAAGACCGGGCAAACTTGACCTAACCAATTCATGGACCAACGCTAATCTTCATGGCCCACCCCTTCACAGGAATTACGGCCGTCTAGAAAAGTTTTTTTTTGTTTTTTTTGTTTTTTTTTTTTTTTTTTTTTTTTTAAACCCCCACGTATCCCCGGGGTTGTGAAGCCAAATATGATGTCAAATAGGGTTTATATGGGCAGCACCCCGGGGTGAATGCCATATGGTGTTGGCATCTTTTTCCGCCAACCAGCAATCAAAAACTTCCATGGTGGCCTCCTATCATCCTTATGATGAAATACAGCTCCATCCCCCCAAGCCCATCCTGCACTCCCCCAAGCCTCACCCTCCTCTCCCTACCCACAAGTACCCCCAACCATCTCCCCTTCCCCTTCCCCCCCCCCTCCCCCCCCCTGCCTACCTCTCCTGTGATTGCATAATGCTTTGCCACTTGGGAGACAGTGAAGGACTGAGTCAGTAGGAGAGAGAGGGTTTAGGTCTTTTTCTGGGCCATTAATCATACACACACCCCATACGCACAAACTCACACACATAAGTATAAGTAAATGGAATCAGTGGAAGAGGAAGTGTTGTGTACCAAAAACATTCATATTTTTAAGACAAAGTTAGATAATTGTAACTCAGGAAGCGGGACAATACGAGCCTAAAAAGCTCAACTCCTGTATACTACAAATAGGTAAATACAAATAGGTAAATACATACGCACACGCACCAATATTGATCGATGTTTAGTCCCACGCGTATACAAAGTGTTTACGCACTATACCCCTGGTAGGCGGGTTCGCGGGAATATTCAAAGGCCGGCCTCTGGAGTTAATATGCACGATATGTTTTTGAGGTAAGTATAATTATAATAATAGTAAAAGCCAAAGAAATACTTAATTTAACTGTAAACCGTGGAAATGTTATTGAAGTCGTAGATTGGTGGCCAGCTGAGCAACTTTTTGGCCTCACTACACAACACATGTAAATCGCAAGTCTAGTCTTTTTGTCCATGTAAAGATGTGTTATGTGTTTTATTGGCCAGTTACATGTTACATTGTAGATATAGTTGTAGATTAAGAGTTAAGGAGTCATAAAATACATAAATATGGATTCAGATTGAGCAAAAAAGTGGTTAATACAGGTGGATAGGGGAAATAATCAGTCGTTTTGCACTAGATAAGAGAAGTGTCGCGCTAGGTACCACCTCGCTAGGTGAGAGACACCACTGTACTAGGAATAAAGTACAGTCGAGGTTAATAAGTGTTGTCAGATATTTCACGAAGTTTCGGACACTGACTAATACTCTGAGGGATAAGCACTTTTCCCAGTAACTATAAAGATACCAATAACACTTGTTGAGCAAACACCACTGGAATCTATGACAACACTTAATACCCCCGATTGTACATAGTGTGGTGTATGAATTATACTCATGATTTATAAGGCAGGTAAGGACTTAAATCCAGCGGCAATAGAAGTACTATTAGTGATAATTTTGAAAGCACTGTAGTTAATGTTTTTAGTGTCTTACCTATGTTGTGCCTGATGTAAGGTAGTAAATTGTTTGAGTTTTATATTGGCTAGTTCAGTGTACTTTACTAAAAGTCATGTATAGTGTAGTAGATCTCTACCATTTTTTATTTAATTAATTACATTTTATAAAATAATGTATGGTGTGTGTCTGGAAGAGATACAGTATAGTAATGTAGTATACAGTAGTTTTAATAATGTATGTGTGTGTCTGGAAGAGATACAGTATAGTAATGTAGTATACAGTAGTTTTAATAATGTATGGTGTGTGTCTGGAAGAGATACAGTATAGTAATGTAGTATACAGTAGTTTAATAATGTATGGTGTGTGTCTGGAAGAGATACAGTATAGTAATGTAGTATACAGTAGTTTTAATAATGTATGGTGTGTGTCTGGAAGAGATACAGTATAGTAATGTAGTATACAGTAGTTTTAATAATGTATGGTGTGTGTCTGGAAGAGATTATAGGTTTGACTCCTGTAAGGAGATAAAGAAAACCTAATATTTAGTAGTGGCCCCGTAATCATTGACGAACATGCCTATTACATAAGGCATCCTCTTCAAACACTAATCCGCCGTAGTTTGAATCTACCGCGCAGAGCATTTAAAAACTGAGGAGCCTTCATCATGAGCGCACGCGACCTCACTCATGGCTTCAGTCATTATGAATTGGGTTCTCACTACGAAAAAACTTCGTAAAAAATAAAAACAAAAAGAAATAAGAATAACTATCCAATAAGCTTTCCATCATATCGTGGATGTACTTGTGTGGATTTCTGACCAGACACTGATTCAGGCGTCATTCCTCCTTCACTGACATATCAAGTAAACCAAAATCCTTAATACATCAACGAATGGGAAGGGGACGGTCGGGAGGGCCCCAGTCGTCAATGATTACGGGGCCACTACTAAATATTAGGTTTTCTTTATCTCCTTACAGGAGTCAAACCTATAATTTATTAGTGGCCCCTCCATCATTGACGAACATGCCTGATATCTAAGACTGGAGGGGGACATTCGTAATCATATCATAACTCTAGAAAAGCAGATAATAAAAACAACCACATTGTATTCTTACTTTTGAAAAATGTATTTAATACGGCGTAGGCCGGAAATATACAAGAAAAAGGGGTTCAGGCAGGTGCGTGCTTCAAAGAAGCCTGCCCGACAAAAATGGGTAACCCTGAAGATTCTGAACACAGATCTGTAGTTACAAAAGGTACCCCACTCAACGAGTGGTGACAAAAATAATAAGTTATAAGTTTATATGTGCACATCATAAACCCCAAAATACATGTGGAGATCAATTGCAAATGAACTCCATTGAACTAATATTACATTGCTTTCGCAGCTAAAACTACTATAACAACACCGTTGTTTTGTACTAAACCTTGTACTAGCACAATTTCTCGCAGAGAAATGTTCATATCACATTTTAACCTTAAATTGTATCACAGCTCTCATACTCCGGCGGGGTCTAGGGTGTCCTATGTCAACTGACTGCACACCGCCCCCCCCCCCCCCCCCCCCCTTCCGTGAAAGTAAACATAAGTGACTGCAGGGCCACCTAGACCCTCTGCCTTAAAGCTATACATGGTAAGGAAGGTTTGTCTAGAGCAACTGACAAGTATCTAGAGAGAAACGTATGATTAGACGCCCACAACTGTGTGGACGCAATATCTTCAACTGAAAAGTTTTTCAGGAAACGTAAAGAGGCCGCCCACTTGCGTAAATCGTGGGCCCTACCCACAACGCCGGGATTACTCTCTTTAATGACTTCTACCAGAAGAGAGGCTAATCGCCGTTTAAGTAAGCGTTTACCCGTACTCGCTACCCATAAAGCACCTTGGGGGTTTTGAGGAGCTATTCTCAAATATTTGGTTAGAGCTTGCACTGGACATAAATTATGATGCACCTTTCCCCTTTTTAACGCCGGCACCGTGAACTCAGAAAACATGTGTGCACTATGCTCATTCTTGGCTACAAACGCCGGGGAGGGTGCAATGGAAATTGAATCATTAAGTCTACCAAACCTAAGACAATTAGGTGTGTTGCTCATCGCCGCCAGCTCAGACACTCTGTTTCCGGTGGCCAAAGCC
Source organism: Paralithodes platypus (assembly GCA_032716605.1). Classification (NCBI taxonomy): domain Eukaryota; kingdom Metazoa; phylum Arthropoda; class Malacostraca; order Decapoda; family Lithodidae; genus Paralithodes; species Paralithodes platypus. The sequence continues at coordinate 13,459 of JAVRFV010000358.1, forward strand.
AAAAGGAAAACTGCCTTCTTTAAGATTAAAGCAAAGTCTGCAGTATTTTGATACAGACGAGAATGAAGTAAAGACAAAGCTTTGTCCAGAGACCAAGTAGGCATGAGCTGACGGGGAGGTGGGCGGAGTTTAAAACACGCTCTCATAAATCCTGTTTCCTCCGCCACCGGTATGGATAGACCTGTAAGGTCGAAAAAGGGCACTCTAATCGCAGTTAAGTGATTCTTCAAAGTTACCACAGATAAACGTTTCTGCTCAAACAGATAGTTCAAGTAATTAAAAACCAATGCCACTGAGGGTACAGTTTGTTCCGTTCTAACAATCCAAGAAGTAAAAGCTTTCCAATGAGATTGATATTGTCGCTTAGTAGACTGAGTATATTGATTGAGCAATTTATTGGTCACATCCCTACCGTATGGTGCTAGCCACTTGGCCTCCTGAATGTCCATAATGCAAAAGTCAGCGAGGTCGCTAGGTTGCCAATCGTGTCTAAGTGGAAGTACCCGACCGGGAGCGATACCGGGTCCGGGCACCACATTATTAATTGCTGGTACCACACCTGCGCCGGCCACAGGGGCGCGATTAGCGAGACTAAGCCTCGATAAACTCGTAGTTTGTTCACTACGTGGCACATTAGTGACGCATTCTGGCGGTGGAAACAGATAGATGGAGCTCCATCTGTTCCAGTCTGTCACTAGGGCGTCTGGCCCCCCTGCCGGCGTTATCGCCCGGCGGGTGAGGTATAGAGGGAGCTTGTGAGTCTCGTCGGACGCAAAAAGATCCACTTGTGGATGGGAGAGCTCCGCAATCATTAGGTCGAAAATGGGTTGCTTGAGCTCCCATTCTACTGTCGTGCTCTGTCTCCTGGACAGAGCGTCTGCCCAGACGTTCGCTACGCCTGGGAGATAAGATGCGTGAAGATAAATATCTAGACTGCTGGCTAGAACAAAAATCTCTTCCGACACGAGTAGCAACTTCCTTGACCTCGTTGACCCTTGTTTCTGAATACAGTGAACTGCATTCAGATTGTCCATTCTGAAGGCCACCGACTTGCCCCGTAACGCCGGGCCGTGAGCCTGAAGGAAATACAAGGGGACTAGTAACTCTTTGACATTTATGTGAGAGATTTCTAAGTGGGACCAAAGTCCCTGACCCTGGTGCCCCTGATTTGACTGAAATCCCCACCCTATGGTGCCTGACGCATCCGTGTCTACCCATACCGTTGGAGGAGGAGAGGTCCATGACATGATTGAGTGCAATGTTTCCCTCTTCGCCCAGACCGCTAGTAAGGTGTGGATTAATTTTGGTATGGGCCATAATTTTCCCGCCGGTAAGAGTGGGAAATATTTGTTGCCTTCCAATATTAATCGTTTTACTTTCAACCGGCCCAACTTGACAGTTAGCTGAATCCAGTTGAGAGAGCCGACCAGAGACTCCCAGACTCTTCGTGTCGTAGTCAGACTGTGAAGAAACCTGAACAGTTTCCTGCGAAACCTGTTGCGATTGTCCACACTCTGACTCAGAGTGAGAGCGGCGGTGTCCCAGACCAGCCCTATCCACTGAATTACTCTTGAGGGAACAAGGTTTGACTTTACCAGATTTACCTTGAAGCCTAGAGTTTTGACATGATTTAAAATGATATTGACATGTTTTATGCATAATTGTTGTGTCTCTGCCACCACCAGCCAGTCGTCTAGATACCACAACACTCTGATTCCCTGTTTTAACAACGGCATCAGGGCTTGCCGGACTAGTTTCGTGAATAGTCGAGGTGCTAGGTTCAAACCGAACGGCATCCTCTGAAAAACAAAATTTTGGTGCCTGATCCTCAAGGCCAGAAACCTTTGAAATCTTTTGTTGACCGACACGTGCCAATAGGCATCTGTCAGGTCTAGGGAACACATCCAGCCTCCCGGCGGAAGTGTTAGCCTGATTTGATGAACTGTTAACATTCTGAAAGACTCGTTGTAAATGTGAAGATTCAGATAAGACAGGTCTACGACCGGCCTCATCTGAACACTGTCCCGTTTGGGAACCAAAAACAGTTTTGACGTGAATACAGGGTAATCTGGAGGGACCGGGATGATGACATTCTTGGCAATCATCTCCTGGACCAGCGACTCCACCTCTAATGAAACACAATTTGCCGTTGTCGGCTGACGTAAGCGAGGTCGCCGGAGCCACTGCCAAGTGATGCCTTTGCGTGCCACCATCCGTGCCACCATCCGTGCCCAGGTTTTTAACGGCCATGCTTGGTGACACGTTCGGAACGACCCAGTTAGCAGACAAGGGTTCGCCGGCTGTACTTCCCTTGGTTCCTCCGGCCTTAAGATAGGCACTGGGAGTGAGAGAGACTTTAGTTTTTTGATGGTGGTGTTGGACGCTTCGCCGGCTGGCTGGTGTGGGCCGAAGACTGGCCCTGCCCCGGCTTATACTGGCCGCGTCCTCTCTGTCCTGAAAACCCTCTCTGTCTATGCCTGTACTGACCCAGGGGGGATTGGGAGGACTTAGGCGGAAGAAACGGCTTAGAACCCCCTGGCTGAGCTTTAGTAGGAGGCTTAGGTTTGGGGAAGTTAAATGCAGGTTTCTTAGCCTGTGCGGGACTGTGCTTCACGGCCTGTGCCATGTTAAACACTGTTCGCCATACATCAGGGGACATTAAAGAAGGAGTAAGTACTGGGGACATTACCACCTGGTTAGCAATGCGATCAGGCAGCTTGCGAACTAATGACATCCTAAGATCCTGTCGTGCTCGCACCGCCTCAAGTAAGGCTGTGCGTATGTCACCTAAGGATTGAATCGACGACTGAAGAATCAGACGCCGGGATAACTCAACTGATCTTCGAGCATCCGCGTCTGCGATTGCCTGAGTAGACCGGAGTAAAGACTTAGCCACCTCCTGAGAAACTATGTACTGTGAAAACAGGCGGAAAGCTTTTCCCCTTAGCCTAAATTCTCTGTCTAGGTGAGTAGGGGTAGGGGTAGTGAATGGGTCCTTTAGTTCACAAAGATTAATCTTAGGGGCAGCTAGAAAAGAAAATAAAGCTGACGGAACTCCGCCGGCAGAACCTACCGGCATGGAGAACCATGAATGTGTATCCTGAGGGATCTGGTGGGAAGATTTAGAAGTGAAAGTGGTTGCAAAGTTTTGAGCCTCTACCTCCCAATCCACCCAAGGTCCTGGTCCCAACTGTCCCACCTTCAACACTGGATTAGCTGTCTCGTCTGTGACGGTCTGTAAATCTAGTTCAGGAGTAAGAGCCGACAGAGCCTTAATATCATTAAACCCATCCAGCTTAGACCAGTCTGAAAAAAGTTTTGAAGCTGAGGCAGGGGGTAAAGCAGGCTTAGATGCATAAACAAAATAATCCTGATGATAATAACTAGGTATAGCCTTGATATTTACGTCCAAAACATTACCCAAGGCATCCAATGCCCTTAATTTCTTTGACTTATTTCCCTGGATAAACCACTAACGTGGTACCTGACAAGGTAGGCTGGGCAAGCTCTGGCTTAGAGGGGTTCAAAAGAACCCATGACTCGTCTGGCCCATAAAGCAGGGGCATAGCTACCTTTCTAAGAGGCGCTTTGTCTAGAGGGGGTGGATTAACATCCGTGATGACCCTGACATTTGACGTAGTTAATGCCGCCGTAGCTGGCTTAGAGCTCCCTGCCGGTGACAGAGTAGGAGGGTTAGGAATCTTAGATAAATCGATTGACGTTATCAGAGGCCGTACCGCAGAACTTGTCAAGGGAGCCCCCAAGTCCATTGTGGGGTTTTCTCGTTGTTGACTAAAGAATTTAGATAGAGCATGAGTAAGTAACCCATCAATTTCTTGTGCTGTAACAAACTGGTTAGATGCATAACTTTCAGGTGAATCAGTATTATCATGGGCGGCGTCCAGGCCTGAGCCTGACCCTTGTCCATCCCTATCTGAAATTATTGACACTTCATCTTGTTCCTCCCGATCCTCCTGAGAAGACCCCGCTGAGGCAGGGGCACCTTGTTTCCAAGATAAGTCAGGGATAGAGGATGGGGTCGCCGCGTCCCTGTGGACATCGGCTACTGTGCTGTGTGACTCGTATGAGTCGGACGTGGATGGTCAGACCCTGGTTGAGCAAACCGCCAAACACCGAGGCTCTGGCCTACGCTCTCTTGAGAGTCTGAAACATTCTCAATTATTGAATTTCCTGAACTTTCCATTTCTAAGGTTAAAATATCAATAGGTAAATCTTGTTTAGGGACAGGCGCTTCACTATACTCTGAGGCTGTAACAGAAACATTTTCAGGTGTAGAGGTACGACGAGATGCACTAGACTTAGGAGAATGTCGAGAGGACTTCCTATGGGAATCCTTTTTGGAGGATTTGTGGCTACGGTGTGACCGCGAACTAGACCTAGATTTGGAAGAATCACCACCCTGACCACTGGTGGAAGCTTCCGTCTTACTCTTCTTACTTGCCGGGGAAGAGGCACGACTTGAAGACTGCTGTCTGAGAGGTGACCTTGACCTCGATCTCGCCTGCGACGAGGAGGTGGCTGCCGGGGGAGTAGGCTCTCTCGGGCGTTTAGACGTATCCACAGACGATACAGAACCCTGGCTAGTCTCTGTCGGCTTAAAACCCGTTACTCTAGAGGTACGTTTAGGGGGAGGGTGCTCTGACAGCAACTTATCCCAAAGTGGGACGTTGTCACATTGAAGTGACTTATGTGCGACAATGGTAGTGTAGGCCGACATTTGTTGTCTGACCTCTCTCAACGCTACCGCCGCGGTCTTGTCATTGTCACACAGGACTTTATTGGCTAATTGGGAGCAAAAGGAACAATTAAGTGTAACCCAGAGACCCCTTGAACGGTCTAGACATTTAACACACCTTATGCAAAGGGTATGCGCAAAAATCGGGATACCCGCGCAAGTAGGGGTAATGCACAGGGCAAAAACTGGGGCCACAGTAGCCATGACAGAGACTGGTGTGAGGAAACTACCGCCGGGTCTGTATTGGTCCGCCGGAGCTCAGCTCTGGAAAAATAAAGAAAAATTTCCAGGAATTAATGCTCATAAGGTTAACCCAAGTGTTCGCATACAAGTGTTAATAACCCGCCGGGTAACGGGATGCAAAGACACAGCTAACACATCTCGCTACGCGGCGGGGTGTAAAGAGGCTAAACAAATCTTTTTAGCTAAAGAACATGAAGAATACCCTCTGATATAATGGTCCAGTATGGCACTTATAGTCTGTAGGAGGTGGTGACTGTCTCAAGATTCAATTTTGTAACAAAGCCCCCCTCATAAAGACGCCGGCCCTTGAAATATTTTAGTAGAATAGCCCAGGGCAGGAATATACGAGATCTGATATTTTAACGAATTGTCCCAAAAGATCGTCGTAAAAATAGAAGGCGGCGATACTGAATGTATCACCAATTAAGGTTAATCGAAATTGAATTTGTTATAAATTCCTTAGTTCCTCCACTTAGGAGCACCCGCCGGGTGTGGGAATCGATTTGGTTAAACCTCACTGAACCTTCAATTGCCGTAAGAGTAAAGGCAGCGATACACAGAGTATCACTAAAATGGATTGGTTAACTATATGAGACCTAAGTCGTTTATCCCACCCTGCTCAGGTGCACCCGCCGGGTGAGAAGTCTAAAAGTTAACCCCACAAGTTCCTGACCCCACTTCTTTGTAAAAGATCGCCGGGGAGGAACGCCTAAACAACAGCTAGGTTTTCCATGTGGTTGTCGTAAACCAGGTAGAAAAAAACCTATAAAAACGAATGTTCGCAAGAACGTCGTTTTTTTATATATATATATATATATATAAGGATGGGTACAGCCATCCCGCCGGGAATTAAAGGAGGCCTGAAACCAGGCACCCACAGAGACGCAGTCCTGGAGAGCCACAGACACCTCCCCACGCCGGGGAACCAGCCAGAGTTAAAAACCACGTGTGGCCCAACACTGCTCATCGGTCAGGATTTTTCATGGTGAAACCGAGAAAAAACCCGCCGGAAGGCAAGCCCCACCCTGAACAGACACCATCTGAACAATACGACACGAGGAGAGTCACGCACGACTAACCAAGGTCACAACATAATCCGTGGAATTAGCCAATACACAACTAAACCAGGAAACAATTATAGTCCGAGGAATTAGCCAATACACAACTAAAACCCGGATACACATGACACAGTAGGGCATATTTATAAAATAAATAATAACACTAGACATGTGGCAAAGCTACGAGCGGCTGGCTAGGCCTAGGTAGACGGCATGAAAATAGTTGAAATATAAACACACATTGGAATATCACAACAGGAACCACCGCCAACACACCACCGTAGCGATAACTTCCCACCCCGGGAAGCCTGACACGGACCCAGAAAAAACTTCACTAAGTGAAGAAAAATACGCTGGGAACGTCAGAAAAAACACAGCTTACCTCATCAGAAGGATAAAAGGCAGCAATAATTAACGCGTAATGAAAGCCGCCTGCATCACAAACTAACACAAACTGTGAAAAGTTCACGTGTCCACAACAGGACCACGAGGGTACATCCGAAATAGATGCCCCATACACACGACCCAAAATACACTGCACTGCGGGCAACCAGCCCAGGACACTCCTGCTACGCCTATCCTAACCTTACTCGATACATCCTAGAGTAAACAAATGAGAAAAAACTCACTAGGGACGCAACGAATGCGGAACCAGCGGAGCCTGGAAGGTACGTCCGGGCAGGCTGAGCGCAGAGCAGAGAAGGAGGAATGACGCCTGAATCAGCGTCTGGTCAGAAATCCACACAAGTACATCCACGATATGATGGAAAGCTTATTGGATAGTTATTCTTATTTTCTTTTGTTTTTATTTTTTTACGAAGTTTTTTCGTAGTGAGAACCCAATTCATAATGACTGAAGCCATGAGTGAGGTCGCGTGCGCTCATGATGAAGGCTCCTCAGTTTTTAAATGCTCTGCGCGGTAGATTCAAACTACGGCGGATTAGTGTTTGAAGAGGATGCCTTATGTAATAGGCATGTTCGTCAATGATGGAGGGGCCACTAATAAATACAGTATAGTAATGTAGTATACAGTAGTTTTAATTCCTTGCTTAAGATTTGGAATTGTATTATTGTTGAAAAAATACAGTTCCTGTTTACTATGTTCAAAGGAAACAATAAAGTTTTAGTCAAAACGTTCCACTTCAGCTACAGTATAGCTGTATACTATTGTAACATATTCTTTATAGCTAATCTTCGTAATTATTTATACCAGTGGCAACATTGGTATATGACATGTGCCCCATGTACTGTCCCTTCCTTTACTTATATTTGTTGACGAACCTGGACCGGCCACGGACTATGCTGAAGAATTATTCTTTGTACCCTCGCACCCGACTAAATTAACAAAAAACTCAAAATGACAAATAATAAAGATAATAACCGGCATCCATTCGATGATAACTGTAAATGTAAACTCTGTGTGAATGAATTTGATTTTGAACATAATTTTTTTTTTAAAGTTACATTACCAATACAATTTTTTTTTTTTAAATTCTTCTGTTAATGTAACATCTCCATGTAAAGTAAAGAATCTTATCTATTTAATAACCTGTGATAAATGTGGTATACAATAAGTTGGAAAGACGGAGCAATGTTTAAGAGATAGAGCCTACGGGCATAGAGCAGGAATAAAGAACGGCATCGACTCCAAGATTCTTCTATATAAGCAATTTAACACAGATTGTACTAAATTTGATTATAAATACAAAATTATAGAAATTGTTCAAAATGTTTTAGATAGAGAAAATTATTGGATTGGAAAATTAATGACCATCTATCCATTTGGACTTAACAATCAAATCAAAGATGTAGGCAAAATTTTGTATACAAATTTATTAAAAAACTATTTTAATAACCCATATTTTAACTTCCCCGTTTTAAACAGAAGACCTGGTAGACACGGTAATAGAAGACTAAATAAATTTAATGAAAAGAAAAACAGGTCTGATATTAATATGATTGTCAATAATTTATATTCATTATATCAACATTTCGGAATTAAAAAATTAAAAGATTCATTGAAAGGCCTACAAAAGAAAAGTTTTGCTCCTTTTATAGAAAATATTCTAAACAATAAACATAATTTCACAAATAAATTTAAGAATATAGTCTTTGCTTTTATGGGATATATTAAAGCTAATTCTAAAAAATCCAAAGATAACCCTATTAAAGATAAAGTTACATCCACTTTAAATTATTCCTCTAAAATTTTAGACAAAATTAATGTTAATAGTCTTATTAATTCAAAGAAAGTTAAGTCCATATTACCAGATGGTTGTAAAGATATCAAACCATTAATAGTGTATTCATATGAACGACCTGTTGGGTCTATTATTTGTAATTACAGGGTGTCCCGCGAGTTTTGTCAAATAGACTTCCAGAGATGAAAGATTAAGCAATTCTAAGTAAAAACTGTTATATACAAATAGGCTTTTTGGGGCATTGTTTTGTAGTTATGGACCCTTAAAGTCGGTATTTTGTTGTTTTTTTGTAATTTCTAACCCTGTTTTTCTTCAATAAGATGAGGATAGGAAAAAAATATATAAAATTTATTATGAAGCATGATATCAATACTTCAAACGGACACCAAAAACTTCCCTACATCGTTGTTGTTGAAGTACATCGTACTTCATATTCCCTTGACATGGAGTTGAATATTACAAGAAACCAACAAAACTTAATTTAAACTCATCATCACGGAAAGAAGAAAATCGCTACAGAGGATTTTTTGGTGTTTTCATTAATTATTGATACCATGCACCATCATACAGCATTTAACGTTATCGCTATTCATTTTCATTACTCGGAAAATGGGTTTAAACTGACAGAAAACACCAAAAAATCCTCTGTAGCTCCTTTCTTCTTTCCACAATGATGAGCTTAAAATTAAGTTTTGTTGGTTTCTTGTAATATTCAGTTTGAAGTATTGATATCATGCTTCATAATGCACTTTATAGTTTTTTTCCTATCCTTATCTTATTGAAGAGAAACAGGGTTAGAAATGACCAAAAACACCAAAATGCCGCTTTTATGGGTCCATAACTACAAAACAATGCCTCAAAAAGCCTATGTGTATATTATAGGTTTGACTCCTGTAAGGAGATAAAGAAAACCTAATATTTAGTAGTGGCCCCGTAATCATTGACGAACATGCCTATTACATAAGGCATCCTCTTCAAACACTAATCCGCCGTAGTTTGAATCTACCGCGCAGAGCATTTAAAAACTGAGGAGCCTTCATCATGAGCGCACGCGACCTCACTCATGGCTTCAGTCATTATGAATTGGGTTCTCACTACGAAAAAACTTCGTAAAAAATAAAAACAAAAAGAAAATAAGAATAACTATCTAATAAGCTTTCCATCATATCGTGGATGTACTTGTGTGGATTTCTGACCAGACGCTGATTCAGGCGTCATTCCTCCTTCACTGACATATCAAGTAAACCAAAATCTTTAATACATCAACGAATGGGAAGGGGACGGTCGGGAGGGCCCCAGTCGTCAATGATTACGGGGCCACTACTAAATATTAGGTTTTCTTTATCTCCTTACAGGAGTCAAACCTATAATTTATTAGTGGCCCCTCCATCATTGACGAACATGCCTGATTTCTAAGACTGGAGGGGGACATTCGTAGTCATATCATAACTCTATAAAAGCAGATAATAAAAACAACCACATAGTATTCTTACTTTTGAAAAATATATTTAAATATGGCGTAGACCAAAAATATACAAGAAAAAGGGGTTCAGGCAGGTGCGTGCTTCAAAGAAGCCTGCCTGACAAAAAATGGGTAACCCTGAAGATTCTGAACACAGATCTGTAGTTACAAAGGCACCCCACTCAACGAGTGGTGACAAAAATAACAAGTTATAAGTTTATATGTGCACATAATAAACCCCAAAATAATCGTGGAGAGAAATTGCAAAGGATCTCCACTGTTCTAATATTAGACTGCTTTCGCAGCTAAAACTACTATAACAACTCCGTTGTTTTGTACTAACATTGTACTAGCACAATTTCTCACTGAGAAATTTTCATATCACATTAACCTTAAATTATATCACAGCTCTCATACTCCGGCGGGGTCTAGGGTGTCCTATGTCAACTGACTGCACCCCCCCCCCCCCTTTCTCGTGAAAATAAACAAAAGTTACTGCAGGGCCACCTAGACCCTCTGCCTTAAAGCTATACATGGTAAGGAAGGTTTGTCTAGAGCAACTGATAAGTATCTAGACAAAAACGTATGATTAGACGCCCACAACTGAGTGGACGCGATATCTTCTACTGAAATTTTTTTCAGGAAACGTAAAGAGGCTGCCCATTTGCGTAAATCGTGGGCCCTACCCACAACGCCGGGATTACTCTCTTTAATGACTTCGACCAGAAGAGAGGCTAATCGTCGTTTAAGTAAGCGTTTACCCGTACTTGCTACCCATAAAGCACCTTGGGGGTTAAGAGGAGCTACTCTCAAATATTTGGTTAGAGCTTGCACTGGACATAGATTATGATGCACCTTTCCCCTTTTTAACGCCGGCACCGTGAACTCAGAAAACACGTGTGCACTGTGCTCATTCTTGGCTACAAAACCTGGGGAAGGTGCAATGTAAATACATTCATTAAGTCTGCCAAACCTAAGGCAATTAGGTGTGTTGCTCATCGCCGCCAGCTCAGACACTCTGTTCCCGGTGGCCAAAGCCATAAGGAAAACCGCCTTTTTTAAGAGTAATGCAAAGTCTGCAGTATTTTGGTACAGACGAGAGTGAAGTAAAGACAAAGCTTTGTCGAGAGACCAAGTAGGCATGAGCTGACAGGGAGGTGGGCGAAGTTTAAAACAAGCTCTCATAAAACCTGTTTCCTCCGCCACCGGTATGGAGAGACCTGTAACGTCTAAAAAGGGCACTCTAATCGCAGTTAAGTGATTTTTTAATGTTACCACAGATAAATGTTTCTGCTCAAACAGATAATTTAAATAATTGAAAACTAAAGCCACTGACGGCACATTCTGTTCCGTTCTGATGATCCAGGAAGTAAAGGCTTGCCAATGTGAGTGATACTGTCGTTTCGTAGACTGAGTATATTGATTGATTAATTTATTGGTCACATCTCTACCGTATGGTGCTAGCCACTTGGCCTCCTGAATGTCCATAATGCAAAAGTCAGCGAGGTCGCTAGGTTGCCAATCGTGTCTAAGTGGAAATACCCGACCGGGAGCAATACCGGGTCCGGGCACCACGTTTTCAATTGCTGGTACCACAACTGCGCCGGCCACAGGGGCGCGATTAGCGAGACTAAGCCTCGATAATCTCGTAGTTTGTTCACTACGTGGCACATTAGTGACGCATCTGGCGGCGGAAACAGATAGATGGAGCTCCATCTGTTCCAGTCTGTCACTAGGGCGTCTGGCCCCCCTGCCGGCGTTTTCGCCCGGCGGGTGAGGTATAGAGGGAGTTTGTGAGTCTCCTCGGACGCAAATAGATCCACTTGTGGATGGGAGAGCTCTGCAATCATTAGGTTGAAAATGGGTTGCTTGAGCTCCCATTCTACTGTCTTGCTCTGTCTCCGGGACAGAGCGTCTGCCCAGACGTTCGCTACGCCTGGGAGATAAGATACGTGAAGGTAAATGTCTAGTCTGTTGGCGAGAGTAAAAATCTCTTCCGACACGTTTAGCAACCCCCTTGACCTCGTTGATCCTTGTTTCTGAATACAGTGAACTGCATTCAGATTGTCCATTCTGAAGGCCACCGACTTGCCCCGTAGCGCCGGGCCGTGAGCCTGAAGGAAATACAAGGGGACTAGTAATTCTTTGACATTGATGTGAGAGATTTCTAAGTGGGACCAAAGCCCCTGACCCTGGTGCCCCTGATTTGACTGAAATCCCCACCCTATTGTGCCTGACGCATCCGTGTCTACCCATACCGTTGGTGGAGGAGAGGTCCATGACATTATTGAGTGCAACGTTTCCCTCCTTGCCCAGACCGCTAGCAAGGTGTGGATTAATTTTGGGATGGGCCATAATTTTCCCGCCGGTAAGAGCGGGAAATATTTGTTGCCTTCCAATATTAATCGTTTTACTTTCAACCGGCCCAACTTGACAGTTAGTTGAATCCAGTTGAGAGAGCCTACCAGAGACTCCCAGACCCTCCGCGTCGTAGTCAGACTGTGAAGAAACATGAACAGTTTCCTGCGAAACCTGTTGCGATTGTCCACACTCTGACTCAGAGTGAGAGCGGCCGTGTCCCAGACCAGCCCTATCCACTGAATTACTCGTGAGGGAACAAGGTTTGACTTTACCAGATTTACCTTGAAGCCTAGAGTTTTGACATGATTTAAAATAATATTGACATGTTTGACGCATAATTGTTGTGTCTCTGCCACCACCAGCCAGTCGTCTAGGTACCACAACACTCTGATCCCCTGTTTTAACAATGGCATCAGGGCTTGCCTGACTAATTTCGTGAATAATCGAGGTGCTAGGTTCAAGCCGAACGGCATCCTTTGAAAAACAAAATTTTGGTGCCTGATCCGTAAGGCCAAAAATCTTTGAAATCTTTTGTTGACCGAGACGTGCCAATAGGCGTCTGTCAGGTCTAGTGAACACATCCAACCTCCCGGCGGAAGTGTTAGCCTGATTTGGTGTACTGTTAACATTCTGAAAGATTCGTTGTGAATGTGAAGGTTCAGATAAGACAGGTCTACGACCGGCCTCATCTGAACACTGTCCCTTTTTGGAACCAAAAATAGTTTGGACGTGAATACAGGGTAATTTGGGGGGACCGGGATGATGACATTCTTGGCAATCATTTCCTGGACCAGTGACTCCACCTCTAAAGAAACAAAATTCGCCGTTGTCGGCTGACGTAAGCGAGGTCGCCGGAGCCACTGCCAAGTGATGCCTTTGCGTGCCACCATCCGTGCCCAAGTGTTTAATGGCCATGCTTGGTGACACGTTCGGAACGACCCAGTTAGCAGACAAGGGTTCGCCGGCTGTACTACCCTCGGGTCCTCCGGCCTTAAGGTTGGCACCGGGAGTGAGAGAGACTTTAGTTTTTTGATGGTGGGGTTGGTGGTGCTGGACGCTTTGCCGGCTGGCTGGTGTTGGCCGAAGACTGGCCCTGACCTGGCTTATGCTGGCCGCGTCCTCTCTGACCTGAAAACCTACCCTGTCTATGCCTGTACTGACCTTGGGGGGAGTGGGAGGACTTAGGCAGAAGAAAGGGTTTAGATCCCCCTGGCTGAGCTTTAGCGGTTGGCCTGGGTTTGGGGAAGTTAAATGCAGGTTTCTTAGAAGGGGTGGGACTGTGCTTAACGGCCTGTGCCATATTGAACACCGTTCGCCACACTTCAGGGGACATTAAAGAGGGAGTAAGCACTGGTGACATGATCACCTGATTCGCAATGCGATCAGGTAGCTTGCGAACTAAAGACATTCTGAGATCTTGTCTTGCTCGTACCGCCTCAAGCAAGGCGGTGCGTATGTCACCCAAGGATTGGATTGACGACTGGAGGAGCAGTCGCCGGGATAATTCAACTGATCTTCTGGCATCCGCGTCTGCGATTGCTTGAGTGGACCGCAGTAAAGACTTAGCCACCTGTTGAGACACTATGTACTGAGAGAACAGGCGAAAAGCTTTCCCCCTTAGCCTAAATTCTCTGTCTAGGTGAGTAGGGGTAGGGGTAGTGAAAGGGTCTTTTAGCTCACAAAGATTAATCTTAGGGGCAGCTAGGAAAGAAAACAAAGCTGACGGGACTCCGCCGGCAGAACCTACCGGCATGGAGAACCATGAATGAGTATCCTGAGGGATCTGGTGGGAAGATTTAGAAGTAAATGTGGTTGCAAAGTTTTGAGCCTCTATCTCCCAATCTACCCAAGGTCCTGGACCCAACTGCCCCACCTTCAAAACTGGATTAGCTGCTTCGTCTGTGACGGTCTGTAAATCAAGTTCAGGAGTGAGAGCTGACAGAGTCTTAATATCATTAAACCCATCCAGCTTAGACCAGTCTGAAAATAGTTTCGAAGCTGAGGCAGGGGGTAAAGCTGGCTTAGTAGCATACACAAAATAGTCTTGGTGATAATAACTAGGTATAGCCTTGATGTTTACGTCCAGTACATTTCCCAAATTATCCAGGGCCCTTAATTTCTTTGATTTATTGCCCTGGATGACCCACTCACGCGGTACCGGGAGTTCCCCTGACAAGGTAGGTTGGGCGAGCACTGGGTTAGTGGGGGTCAAAAGGACCCATGACTCGTCTGGTCCATAAAGCAAGGGCATAGCCACCTTTCTGAGAGGCGCCTTGTCTAGAGGGGGTGGATTGACATCCGTGATGACCCTGACATTTGAAGTTGTCAATGCCGCCGTAGCAGGCTTAGTAACCACTGATGGTGACAGAGTGGGTGGGTTAGGGATCTTAGATAAAGCAATCGAAGTCATCAGAGGCCGTACCGTAGAACTTGTCGTGGGAGCCCCCAAGTCCATTGTGGGGTTTTCCTGTTGTTGGCCAAAAAATTTAGATAAAGCATCAGTAAGTAGCCCATTAATTTCTTGCGCAGTAACAAATTGGTTAGATGATGAACTTACAGGTGAATCATTAATATCCTGCGCGGCGTCTAAGCCTGAGCCTGACTCTTGCCCTTCCATCTCCGAAATTATTGAAACCTCGTCTTTCTCCTCCTGATCCTCCTGAGAAGACCCCGCCGAAGCTGGGGTACCTTGTTGCCAAGATAAGTCAGGAATAGAGGATGGGATCGCCGTGTCCCTGTGGACATCAGCTACTGTGTGACTCGTTTGAGTCGGACGTGGGTGGTCAGACCCTGGCTGAGCAAACCGCCAAACACCGAGGCCCTGGCCTACACTCTCTTGGGAGTCTGAAACATTCTCAATTATTGAACCCCCTGAACTTTCCAATTCCATGGTTAAAATATTAATAGGTAAATCCTCTTTAGGGACAGGCACCGCACTGGACCCTTGAGACCTAACACAAACTTTGTCTGGGGTAGAGGTACGAAGAGAGGCACTAGAAGCTGGTGAATGTAGGGAGGACTTTCGTTTCTGGGAATCCTTTTTGGATGATTTATGGCTACGGTGTGACCGAGAACTACTCCTAGATTTGGAGGATTCATCGCCGTGACCACTGGTGGAACTTTCCGTCCTACTCTTCTTACTCGCTGGTGAAAAGGCAAGACTAGAAGAGTGGCGTCTGAGAGGTGACCTAGACCGAGATCTCGCCCGAGACGAGGAGGCGGACGCCGGGGGTGTAGGCTCTCTTGGACGTTTTGGTGTAGTAGCAGAAGATACAGAACCCTGACCAGTCTCCGCCGGCTTATGACTCGTGACTCTAGAGGAACGTTTAGGGGGAGGGTGTTCAAATAGCAATCTATCCCAAAGAGGGACGTTGTCACATTGAAGTGATTTATGCGCAACAATCGTAGTGTAGGCTGCCATCTGTTGCCGTACTTCTCTTAAAGCTACTGCCGCGGTCTTATCATTGTCGCAAAGGACCTTGACAGCTAATTGGGAGCAAAAAGAACAATTACGCATTACCCAGAGACCCCTTGAACGGTCTAGACATTTAACACACCTTATGCAAAGGGTATGCGCAAAAATAGGGATACCGGCACAAGCAGGGGTAGTGCATAAAGCAAAGACTGGGGCTGAGGTAGCCATGACAGAGACTGGTGGGGAAAACTACCGCCGGGTCTGTATTGGTCCGCCGGAGCCCAGCTCTGGAAAAAAAAAAAATTTCCAGGAATTAATGCTCATAAGGTTAACCCAACATGTTCGCATACAAGTGTTAATAACCCACCGGATAACGAGATGTAATGACACAACGATCACAGCTCGCTACGCGGCGGGGTTCAGAATATCTAAACAAATCTTTTTGACGAAAGTGAAGAATACCCTCTGACATAATATAATTGTCCAGCATGGCGATTATAGTCTTTCTGGTGGTGACTGTCTTAAGATTACATTTTTGGAACAAAAACAACCCCCCATAAAGACGCCGGCCCTTGAAATATTTTAGTAGAATAACACAGGGCAGGCTGACACGAGATCTGATTTCTAACGAATTGTCACAAAAAGATCGCCGTAAGGTTGAAGGCGGCGATACCTAATTGTATCACTAAATTAAGTGGTTAAATCGAAATTGAATTTATAAATTCCTTATTTCCTCCACCTAGGAGCACCCCCCGGGTGTGAAAAAACGATGTTAACCCTAATTGAACCTTCAATCGCCGTAAGTATAAAGGCGGCGATACATATAGCATCACTTAAAATGGATTGGTTAATGAACTAAATGACTTAGTTGTTCATCCCACCCTACCAAGGTACACCCGCCGGGTGAGATGTCAAAAAGTTAACCCCATAAGTTCCTGTCCCCACTTCTTTGTAAAAGATCGCCGGGGAGGAAAGCCTTTAACAACAGCTAGGTTTTTCATATGGTTTTGTAAAACCTGGTAGAAAAACTACATAACGTATGTTCGCATGAACAACGTTTTATAGATGGGTACAGCCATTTCCGCCGGGAATCAAAGGGTGCCTGAAACCAGGTACCAACAGAGACGCAGTCCTGGAGAGCCACAGACACCTCATCGCCGGGGACACCAGCCTGTGTTAAAACCACGTGTGGCCCAACACGGATCTCGGCCGGGTTTTTTTCATGGTGAAACCGAGAAAAAACCCGCCGGAAGGAAACCCACCCCGATCAGACACCATCTGAACGTACAACGGACACGAAGGAAGCCACGCACGACTAACCTAAGTCCACACAGTAATCCGTGGAATTAGCCAATACACAACTAAACCAGGAAACAAACTTAGTCCGAGGAATTAGCCAATACACAACTAAAACCCGGATACACATGACACAGTATGGCATATTTATAAATAATAAACAATAACACTTGTACATGTGGCAAAGCTACGAGCGGCTGGCTAGGCCTAAGTAGACGGCATAATATAAGTTGAAATATACACCAAACACTGGAAATATCACAACAGGAACCACCGCCAACACACCACTGTAGCAAATACTTCCGGCAAAGGGAAGACTGACACGGGACCCAGAAAAAACTTCACTAAGTGAAGAAAAATACAAAGGGAACGTCAGTAAGCAAAGCATACCTCATCAGAAAGATAAAAGGCAGCAATAACTAACGCGTAATGAAAGCCGCCTGCAACACAAGCTAACTAACTGTGAAAAAGTTCACATGTCCACAACAGGACCACGAGGGAACATCCGAAATAGATGCCCCAAACACACGACCCAAAATACACTGCACTGCGGGCAATCAGCCCAGGACACTCCTGCTACACATACCCTAACCTTACTCGATACATCCCGGAGTAAACAAATGAGAAAAAACTCACTAGGGACGCAGCAAATGCGGAATCAGCGGAGCGTGGGGAGACACGTCCGGGCAGGCTGAGCGCAGAGCAGAGAAGGAGGAATGACGCCTGAATCAGCGTCTGGTCAGAAATCCACACAAGTACATCCACGATATGATGGAAAGCTTATTAGATAGTTATTCTTATTTTCTTTTTGTTTTTATTTTTTACGAAGTTTTTTCGTAGTGAGAACCCAATTCATAATGACTGAAGCCATGAGTGAGGTCGCGTGCGCTCATGATGAAGGCTCCTCAGTTTTTAAATGCTCTGCGCGGTAGATTCAAACTACGGCGGATTAGTGTTTGAAGAGGATGCCTTATGTAATAGGCATGTTCGTCAATGATGGAGGGGCCACTAATAAATAAAGTTTTTTACTTAGAATTACTTGATCTTTCATCTCTGGAAGTAATTGACAAAACTCGCGGGACACCCTGTATAATAAAGTTTTAGGAAATCTTTCAGATAATGATATTTTCAATAATAATAAATGCGTATGTGAAAGAGTCATGGATATTCCAGCTAACAGACGTAATGCATTAATAAAGTTCATTTATAGTCCGATATGTCATATATTATTATGTTCTCTCCACCAACCAACTTTACTCCTAAACTCGATTAATGAAATTAACAAACACATGTGGCAGTCCGGGGATTCGAACCCAGGACGCTCACACCGAAAATCAACACACTTATGCATTGAGCCACGAAGACAGTTAAAGAATGATGCACAAGCCTACGATTTATATTATGCAGTTTGGAATCCTGCATACCAATCTTGGCATATACATTCATTCCAACTGCACTATCGGAGGCTATGAATAGGTGAATGGAAAGAGTAATTAATGGGGGCTCTTAACCCTAGGGAAGGCCTCTCTATAAACTACTGAACCAGAATTAATTATTATGTTCTCTCCATCAACAGGGAGAACTAGTTAAATATTTTGAAAACAACAAATTAGCGGAGCTATGTCGCAAAGGGTTTAAATATAGAATAGGGAATAATAAAGTAACATGGGACAACATTTTAAAAGATATTGTTTTTTCAGTCAATAGATTAAAAGAGAAATTGTAAAAAATTGTGCGCTGCGATGCGAGAGAGCTCGAAGCATGGTCTAAATTATTAATTAAGTTGATTAGAAATAAAATGTTCTCGCTTAAAAATTAATTTAACCCCTGGTACCCGGAAGGGCTCTGAGGAGCCCATAACAAACTAGGGCCCTTTTTTTTTTTTTTTAAGGTAGGGGAGGGGGGGGGGGGGGGGGGGAAGAGAGGCACCACAGAGTGGGTGGGTGGAAGAGAAAGTAGGAAAGATGAAATACAGTGGAAGAGTTAAGTTGGTGGGCCGGCCACCTTGCTGTTTTTGTTTGTTTATTGTTCACATAATTTTACAATATAATTTTTCTGTGGCAAAATACAATGGTGCTGAGGGCTGTTTGCTAAATCTAAACTGTGATATATAATTTATATGGCAAAATACAATGGTGTTGAGGGCTGTTTGCTAAACCTATTCTGTGCCCATGTTGCAAGATGGGCTTAAGCTGTGGTAATTGCAGGTTTGGACTTATGGTCCTAGTTAGTGACAGTGCTGTAAATTCCTGCATTTATTTATTTAGTTGCATTTGTAGCTAAGCTAAGGTGGGTCCTGCTGTCAGGATAGCTAGCTGGCTGATTAGAATTTAGGTATAAATAGGGTCTGGTTCCTCTTCGTTTGTGATACTGAGGCTACTTGGAAAGTTTCTGTTAAAGTGTCTTATATTTATTAGTGGCCCCTCCATCATTGACGAACATGCCTATTACATAAGGCATCCTCTTCAAACACTAATCCGCCGTAGTTTGAATCTACCGCGCAGAGCATTTAAAATCTGAGGAGCCTTCATCATGAGCGCACGCGACCTCACTCATGGCTTCAGTCATTATGAATTGGGTTCTCACTACGAAAAAACTTCGTAAAAAATAAAAAGAAAAAGAAAATAAGAATAACTATCCAATAAGCTTTCCATCATATCGTAGATGTACTTGTGTGGATCTTTGACCAGACGCTGATTCAGGCGTCATTCTTCCTTCTCTGCTCTGCGCTCTGCCTGCCCGGACGTGTCTCCCCACGCTCCGCTGGTTCCGCATTTGTTGCGTCCCTAGTGAGTTTTTTCTCATTTGTTTACTCCTGGATGTATCGAGTAAGGTTAGGATATGCGTAGCAGGAGTGTCCTGGGCTGGTTGCCCGCAGTGCAGTGTATTTTGGGTCGTGTGTTTGGGGCATCTATTTCGGATGTACCCTCGTGGTCCTGTTGTGGACATGTGATCTTTTCACAGTTGAGTTAGCTTGTGATGCAGGCGGCTTTCATTACGCGTTATTTTATGCTGCCTTTTATCTTTCTGATGAGGTAAGCGTTGCTTACTGACGTTCCCAGCGTATTTTTCTTCACTTAGTGAAGTTTTTTCTGGGTCCCGAGTCAGTCTTCCCTTTGTCGGAAGTATTTGCTACAGTGGTGTGTTGGCGGTGGTTCCTGTTGTTATATTTCCAGTGTTTTTTGTTTATATTTCAACATTTCTTATGCCGTCTGCTTAGGCCTAGCCAGCCGCTCATAGCTTTGCCACATGTACAAGTGTTATTGTTTATTTTATAAATATGTCGTACTGTGTCATGTGTATCCTGGTTTAGTTGTGTATTGGCTAATTCCACGGACTATGTATGTTTCCTGGATTAGTTGTGTATTGGCTAATTCCACGGATTATTGTGTGGGCCCTAGGCTAGTCGTGCTTGGCTTGCTCTCGGGTCCTTTGTGCGTTCAGATGGTTTCTGAACGGGGTGGGTTACTTTCCGGCGGGTTTTTCTCGGTTACACCATGAAAAACCCGGCCGAGAGCCGTGTTGGGCCACGCGTGGTTTCAACACAGGCTTGTGTCCCCGGCGATGAGGTGTCTGTGGCTCTCCAGGACTGCGTCTCTGTGTTGGTGCCTGTTTCAGGCTCCCTATGATCCCCGGCGGACTGGCTGTACCCATCTAACATTGTTCATGCGGACATATGTTATGAAGTTTTTCTACCCGGTTTTACAAACCAAAGGAAAAACCTAGCTGTTGTTGAGGGCTTTCCTCCCCGGCGATCTTTTACAAAGAAGTGGGGACAGGAACTTATGGGTTTAACGTTTTTTACATCTCACCCGGCGGGTGCACCTTGGTAGGGTGGGATGAACGTCTTAGTCATTCAATTTAGTTAACCGATCCATTTTAGTGATACTTTATGTATCGCCGCCTTCAGACTTACGGCGATCGAAGGCTCAATTGGGGTTAACATCTTTTTCACAAATGTTTCACACCCGGCGGGTGCTCCTGGGAGGAGGAAATAAGGAATTTACATTTCAATTTAGTTAACCAGTTAATTGAGAGATACGTTAATGTATCGCCGCCTTCAAACTTACGGCGATCCTTTGTGACAATTCGTTAGAAATCAGATCTCGTATCAGCCTGCCCTGTGTTCAGGTGCCGGCGTCTTTGTGGGGGGTTGTTTTCCAAAATTGAATCTTGAAACAGTCACCACCGGAAAGACTATGTTTATAAACGCCATACTGGTCCTTTATATTATGTCAGAGGGTATTCTTAACTTTCTTAAGACATGTTTAGATATTCGGAAATCTTTATAGAATCCCGCCGCGTAGCGAGCTGTGATCATTGTGACATTACGTCTCGTTACCCGGCGGGTTATTAACACGTGTGTGCGAACATGTTGGGTTAACCTTATGAGCATTAATTCCTGGAAATTTTCTTTTTTCCAGAGCTGGGCTCCGGCGGACCAATACAGGCCCTGCAGTAGTTTTCCCACCAGTCTCTGTCATGGCTACCTTTGCCCCAGTTTTTGCTTTATGCATTACCCCTACTTGTGCCGGTATCCCTATTTTTGCGCACACTCTTTGCATCAAGTGTGTTAAATGTCTAGACCGTTCAAGGGGTCTGTGGGTGATGCGCAACTGTTCCTTTTGCTCCCAATTAAGTGTCGAAGTCCTCCGCGATAATGATAAGACCGCAGCGGTCGCCTTACGAGAGGTTAGGCAACAGATGTCAGCGTATACTACGATTGTGGCTCATAAGTCACTTCAATGTGACAACGTCCCTCTTTGGGATAGGCTTCTTTTTGAGCACCCTCCCCCTAAACGTTCCTCTCGAGTAACTAGTCGTAAGCCGGCGGAGACTGGTCAGGGTTCTGTGTCTTCTGCTGCTACTGCGAAACGTCAACGAGAGCCTACACCCCCGGCGGCAGCCTCCTCGTCTCGGGAGAGATCTTGGTCTAGGTCACCTCTCAGACACCAGCCACCTAGTCTTGCCTCTTCACCATCGAGTAAGAAGAGTAAGACAGAAAGTTCCACCAGTGGTCACGGCGATAAATCCTCCAAATCGAAGAGTAGTTCACGGTCACACCGCAGCCATAAATCTTCAAAAAAGGATTCCCATGATAGAAAGGCCTCCCGACATTCGCCAGTTTCTAGTGCTTCTCAGCGTACCTCTACCCCAGACAGAGTTTGTGTTCGGTCTCAAGGGTCCAGTATAGTGCATGTACCTAAAGATAATTTACCCATTAACATTTTAACCCTGGAATTGGAGAGTTCAGGGGGCTCAGTGGTTGAGAGTGTTTCGGACTCCCAAGGGAGTGTAGGCCAAGGCCTAGGTGTTTGGCGATATTCTCGGCCAGGGCCTGACCACCCACTTCCGGCTCAAACTATTCACACAGTGGCTGACGTCCACCGGGACGTGGCGATCCCATCCTCTATTCCTGACTTATCTTGGCAACAAGGTGGTACCCCAGCTTCGGCGGGATCTTCTCAGGAGGAACAGGATGATAAAGACGAGGTTTCAATTATATCGGATATGGAAGGGCAAGAGTCCGGTTCAGGCTTAGACGCCGCGCAAGATCTTAATGATTCACCAGTGAGTACATCATCAAGTCAATTTGTCACTGCACAGGAAATTGATGGGCTACTTAGTAATGCTTTATCTAAATTTTTGGGCCAACAGCAGGAAACTCCCACAGTGGACTTGGGAGCTCCCACGACAAGCTCTACGGTACGGCCTCTGATGACTTCTATTGCTTTGACTCAGATCCCTCACCCTCCCCCTCTGTCACCATCAGTGGTTACTAGGCCTGCTACGGCGGCATTGACCACTTCAAATGTAAGGGTTATAACGGATGTCAATCCGCCCCCTCTAGACAGAGCGCCTCTCAGAAAGGTAGCTATGCCCTTGCTTTACGGACCAGACGAGTCATGGGTCCTTTTGACCCCCACTAAACCAGAGCTCGCCCAACCTACCTTGTCAGGGGAACTCCCAGTACCGCGTGAGTGGGTCATCCAGGGCAATAAATCTAAGAAATTAAGGGCCTTGGATACTTTGGGAAATGTGCTAGATGTCAACATAAAGGCTATACCTAGTTATTATCACCAGGACTATTTTGTGTATGCTGCTAAGCCGGCTTTACCCTCTGCCTCAGCTTCAAAATTGTTTTCTGACTGGTCTAAGCATGATGGGTTTAATGACATTAAGACTCTGTCAGCTCTCACTCCAGAACTCGATTTGCAAACCGTCACAGACGCAGCAGCTAATCCAGTCTTGAAGGTAGGGCAGTTGGGTCCAGGACCTTGGGTGGAATGGGAGACAGAGGCTCAAAACTTTGCGACCACATTTACTTCCAAAACTTCCCACCAGATCCCTCAAGATACTCATTCTTGGTTCTCCATGCCAGTGTGTTCTGCCGGCGGAGTCCCTTCAGCTTTGTTTGCTTTCTTAGCTGCCCCTAAAATTAATCTTTGTGAGCTAAAAGACCCTTTCACTACCCCTACCCCAACTCACCTAGACCGAGAATTTAGGCTAAGGGGGAAAGCTTTTCGCCTGTTCTCTCAATACATAGTGTCTCAACAGGTAGCAAAGTCTTTGCTCTGGTCCACTCAGGCAATCGCAGACGCGGATGCCAGACGATCGGTTGAATTGTCCCGGCGACTGCTTCTTCAGTCGTCAATCCAATCTTTGGGTGACATCCGCACCGCCTTGCTTGAGGCGGTACGAGCGAGACAAGACCTCAGAATGTCCTTAGTCCGAAAACTGCCTGATCGCATTGCGAATCAGGTGGTCATGTCACCAGTGCTCACTCCCTCTTTAATGTCCCCTGACGTGTGGCGAACGGTGTTTAATATGGCTCAGGCCTTTAAACACAGTCCCACCCCTTCTAAGAAACCTGCCTTTAACTTCCCCAAACCCAGGCCAGTCGCTAAGGCTCAGCCGGGGGGATCTAAGCCCTTTCTTCCACCTAAGTCCTCCTCCCCTCAAGGTCAGTACAGGCATAGACAGAGTAGGTTTTCAGGTCAGAGAGGACGCGGCCATAATAAGCCAGGTCAGGGCCCGTCTTCGGCCAACGCCAGCCAGCCGGCGAAGCGTCCACCACCACCAACTCCACCACCATCAAAAAACTAAAGTCTCTCTCACTCCCGGTGCCAATCTTAAGGCCGGCGGATCCGAGGGTAGTACAGCCGGCGAACCCTTGTCTGCTAACTGGGTCGTTCCGAACGTGTCACCAAGCATGGCCGTTAAACACTTGGGCACGGATGGTGGCACGCAAAGGCATCACTTGGCAGTGGCTCCGGCGACCTCACTTACGTCAGCCGACAACGGCGAATTTTGTTTCTTTAGAGGTGGAGTCACTGGTCCAGGAAATGATTGCCAAGAATGTCATCATCCTGGTCCCCCCAAATTACCCTGTATTCACGTCCAAGCTATTTTTGGTTCCCAAAAGGGACAGTGTTCAGATGAGACCGGTCGTAGACCTGTCTTATCTGAACCTTCACATTCACAATGAGTCATTCCGAATGTTAACAGTACACCAAATCAGGCTAACACTTCCGCCGGGAGGTTGGATGTGTTCCCTAGACCTGACAGACGCTTATTGGCACGTATCGGTAAATACAAGATTTCAAAGGTTTCTGGCCTTACGGATCAGGCACCAACATTTTTTTTTTCAAAGGATGCCATTCGGTTTGAACCTGGCACCTCGATTATTCACAAAATTAGTCCGGCAAGCCCTGATGCCGTTGTTAAAGCAAGGAATCAGAGTTTTGTGGTACCTAGACGACTGGCTGGTGGTGGCAGAGACAGAGCAATTATGCATCAAACATGTCAACATAATTTTAAATCATGTCAAAACTCTAGGGTTCAAGGTATATCTGGTAAAGTCAAACCTTGTTCCCTCACGAGTAATTCAGTGGATAGGGCTGGTCTGGGACACAGCTGCTCTCACTCTAAGTCAGAGTGTGGACAATCGCAACAGGTTTCACAAGAAACTGTTCATGTTTCTTCACAGTCTGACTACGACACGGAGGGTCTGGGAGTCTCTGGTCGGCTCTCTCAACTGGATTCAACTAACTGTAACGTTGGGCCGGTTGAAAGTAAAACGTTTAATATTGGAAGGCAACAAATATTTCCCACTCTTACCGGCGGGAAAGTTATGGCCCATCCCAAAATTAATCCACACCTTACTAGCGGTCTGGGCGAAGAGGGAAACGTTGCACTCAATAATGTCATGGATCTCTCCTCCGCCAACGGTATGGGTAGACACGGATGCATCAGGCACAATAGGTTGGGGATTTCAGTCAAATCAGGGGCACCAGGGTCAAGGGCTTTGGTCCCACTTAGAAATCTCCCACATCAATGTCAAAAAATTACTAGTCCCCTTGTATTTCCTTCAGGCTCACGGCCCTGCTTTACGGGGCAAGTCGGTAGCCTTCAGAATGGACAATCTGAACGCAGTTCACTGTCTTCAGAAACAGAGGTCAACGAGGTCAAGGAAGTTGCTAAACGTGTCGGAAGAGATTTTTACTCTAGCCAACAGACTAGACATTTATCTTCACGCATCTTATCTCCCAGGCGTAGCAAACGTCTGGGCAGACGCTCTGTCCCGGAGACAGAGCACGACAGTAGAATGGGAGCTCAAGCAACCCATTTTCAACCAAATGATTGCAGAGCTCTACCATCCACAAGTGGATCTGTTTGCGTCCGAGGAGACTCACAAACTCCCTCTATACCTCACCCGCCGGACGAAAACGCCGGCAGGGGGGCCAGACGCCCTAGTGACAGACTGGAACAGATGGAGCTCCATCTATCTGTTTCCGCCGTCAGACGCGTCACTAATGTGCCACGTAGTGAACAAACTACGAGATTATCAAGGCTTAGTCTCGCTAGTCGCGCCCCTGTGGCCGGCGCAGTTGTGGTACCAGCAATTAAAGACGTGGTGCCCGCACCCGGTGTCGCTCCCGGTCGGGTATTTCCACTTAGACACGATTGGCAACCTAGCGACCTCGCTGACTTTTGCATTATGGACATTCAGGAGGCCAAGTGGCTAGCACCATACGGTAGAGATGTGACCAATAAATTATTAAATCAATATACTCAGTCTACGAAACGACAGTATCAATCACATTGGCAAGCCTTTACTTCTTGGATCATTAGAACAGAACAGACTGTGCCCTCAGTAGCATTAGTTTTCAATTATTTAAATTATCTGTTTGAGCAGAAACGTTTACCTGTGGTAACGTTAAAAAATCACTTAACTGCGATTAGAGTGCCCTTTTTAGACCTTACAGGTCTCTCCATACCGGTAGCGGAGGAAACAGGTTTTATGAGGGCATGTTTTAAACTCTTCCCACCTCCCCGTCAGCTCATGCCTACTTGGTCTCTGGACAAGGCATTGTCTTTACTTCACTCTCGTCTGTACCAAAATACTGCAGATTTTGCATTACTCTTAAAAAAGGCTGTATTCCTTTTGGCTTTGGCCACCGGGAACAGAGTGTCTGAGCTGGCGGCAATGAGCAACACACCTAATTGCCTTAGGTTTGGTAGACTTAATGAATGTATTCACATTGCACCTTCCCCGGGATTTGTAGCCAAAAATGAGCACAGTGCACACGTGTTTTCTGAGTTCACAGTGCCGGCGTTAAAAAGGGGAAAGGTGCACCATAATCTATGTCCAGTGCAAGCTCTATCCAAATATTTGAGAGTGGCTCCTCTAAACCCCCAAGGTGCTTTATGGGTAGCGAGTACGGGTAAACGCATACTGAAACGGAGATAAGCTTCTCTTCTGGTCGAAGTCATTACAGAGAGTAATCCCGGCGTTGTGGTTAGGGCCCACGATTTACGCAAATGGGCAGCCTCTTTACGTTTCCTGAAGAACTTTTCAGTAGAAGATATTTCGTCCACACAGTTGTGGGCGTCTAATCATACGTTTTTGACTAGATACTTGTCAGTTGCTCTAGACAAACCTTCCTTACCATGTATAGCTTTAAGGCAGAGGGTTTAGGTGGCCCTTCAGTCACTTTTGTTTACTTTCAAGGAAAAAGGGGGGGGGGGGGTGCAGTCAGTGTAACATAGGACA
This sequence comes from Paralithodes platypus, assembly GCA_032716605.1. Taxonomy (NCBI): domain Eukaryota; kingdom Metazoa; phylum Arthropoda; class Malacostraca; order Decapoda; family Lithodidae; genus Paralithodes; species Paralithodes platypus. The sequence continues at coordinate 40,309 of JAVRFV010000358.1, forward strand.
CCCTAGACCCCGCCGGAGTGTAAGAGCTGTGATACAATTTAGGGTTAATGTGATATGAAAATTTCTCTGCGAGAAATTGTGCTAGTACAATGTTAGTACAAAACAACGGGGTTGTTATAGTCGTTTTAGCTGTGAAAGCAATTTAGTATTAAACAGTGGAGATCTTTTGCAAATTATTTCCACGAATATTATGGGGTTTATTATGTGCACATGTAAACTTATAACTTGTTATTTTTGTCACCACTCGTTGAGTGGGGTGCCTTTGTAACTACAGATCTGTTCACAGAATCTCCAGAGTTACCCTTTTTTGTCAAGCAGGCTTCTTTGCAGCACACACCTGCTTGAACCCCTTTTTTGTATATATATGGGCTGCGCCGTATTTAAATATATTTTCAAAGTAAGAATACTATGTGGTTGTTTGATTATCTGCTTTTCTAGAGTTATGATATGATTACGAATGTCCCCCTCCAGTTTTAGAAATCAGGCATGTTCGTCAATGATGGAGGGGCCACTAATAAATTATAGGTTTGACTCCTGTAAGGAGATAAAGAAAACCTAATATTTAGTAGTGGCCCCGTAATCATTGACGACTGGGGCCCTCCCGACCATCCCCTTCCCATTCGTTGATGTATTAAGGATTTTGGTTTACTTGATATGTCAGTGAAGGAAGAATGACGCCTGAATCAGAGTCTGGTCAAAGATCCACACAAGTACATCCACGATATGATGGAAAGCTTATTGGATAGTTATTCTTATTTTCTTTTTCTTTTTATTTTTTACGAAGTTTTTTCGTAGTGAGAACCCAATTCATAATGACTGAAGCCATGAGTGAGGTCGCGTGCACTCATGATGAAGGCTCCTCAGATTTTAAATGCTCTGCGCGGTAGATTCAAACTACGGCGGATTAGTGTTTGAAGAGGATGCCTTATGTAATAGGCATGTTCGTCAATGATTACGGGGCCACTACTAAATATTAGGTTTTCTTTATCTCCTTACAGGAGTCAAACCTATAGTGTTGTCTTTTGTCTATTATTGTGATGTATGTGTTTTCGTCTATGGCTTCTATGGTCTGCCATATCTTTTTGGCTTGGTAATATAATTTTATATTAAGTGGGAGAAGGCCGTTTGCCTGGTGAAGTTCTTGGGTGGTGTGAGCGTAAGGGTAGCGTGTGTTGGTTGCGAATCTCAGGGCTTTGTTTTGCACTCGTTGTAGAATTTTTATCTGAGTTTTGCTTAAGGCAATGGTGGGTATTCTAAGATTGGAAGTACTAGTGCTTTGATTAGATGGAGTTTTATTCTCGTTTCTAAGTTTCTTAGTCTAAAGAGTTTGCTGAGGGCGTGGATTGCTTTGCCTTTTCACTCACTGACGTTTGATATGTAGCTAGTGTTTGAAATTTTTAGGCCGAGGGCCTTGCCGTTGGGTTGGAACTGTATTAGTTCTCCATCAACGACAAGGTCCTCGTTTCTCTTAGATCCGAGAGGAATGACTGAATTTATTAGTGTTTGTTTTGATCTTCCACTGTTTTTCGAAGTTGTTGACTCTTTCGACTTCTCTTCTGGTTCTGGAGTTCATCAGATGCTTGGACTTCCCCTCATAACTGATTATTTGGGTGATGTCGTCGGCATAGCTGATGTTTAGACCTGTGAGAGATTCTGGGGTGTCGCGTGTGTATATTGTGAATAGTGTTGGGGACAAGACACTTCCCTGAGGGACGCCGCAAGTGGTGACAAAGCTGTCTCCGATGAATGAACCTATTTTGATCTTTGCCTCTCTATCATTGAGAAAATCGCATAGGAGTTTCTCAGTGATAGAGGGAAGGTTGAGCTGAAGTATTTTTTGTTTTAGTCCTTGGTGCCAGACTTTATCGAATGCTTTGGTTATGTCCCTCAGGACAAGATGGCATTGTCCTCCGTCTGCTTTGCTGTTTGCTATTTCTTCTGTTATTAGTGTTAGTGCCTGTGTTGTTCCTCTTTGGCTTCTGAAGCCAAATTGATGCTTATAGTGAAGATTGTTTGATTCGAGGTGTGTTCTGAGGCGTGTGTTAATGATTCTCTCAAAGGTCTTTCCAGGGACTTCCAGAAGAGAAATGGGTCGGTAATTTGTGGGAAGGTGTGGGTTTTTTCCGGGTTTTGGAATGAGTTTTATAATTGATTTTTTGAAGGCATCTGGGAAATAGCCTGCCGATAGTGATGCGTTAAGGATCCAGGTGAATTTTGTAATGGTGGGTTTGGGAAGGTTTGACATTATGACTTTATTGATACCGCTTTTACCTGGACATATGTTTTTGATTTTATGATGGTTTTGATGACTTCATGGAAGGGTCTGAGGTATGATGGGGGTTTGTTCTTTGCCAATTGTTTTGTATGAAGTTGTTTACTATGTTAACATTATCATCTTCATCATCGCTATCTTCCTCTTCTTCGTTTAGTACTTTTTCCCAGATGTTTCTGAGTAGTCTTTCTTGTTGTGGTATGTCAGTGATTTTGTTTTGTTGTTGGTCTAAAAGGTAGTGTGCTGTGGGGGGAGGTTCGCCAGTGAGAGATTTTATCTTTCTCCAGAATGTTTGAGAATCGGGGTATGCGTCGGAAATTTGTACAAGTTTATTAGCCCAGTTGGTGTTACTTTCTTCTTGGAGTGTTTGTTTTAATCTATGTTGGAGATTTTTGTATCTGTTATAGTGGTTTGCTGTCCATCCGTGTATGCTTGCATGTTGTCTTAATGTGTTGTATTGTTGGATTGTTATTTGAGTGTTGTGAGAGGTTTTTTTTCCTGTGAGTGTTTTGTGATTTTTCATAGGCTAGGCCCGAAACATGGATGGGCTCTTGAGCACCGTAAGCTTGAAAGCCTATTAACCCTTGGAATCCGGGAGGCCTCATATGAGGCAAAATGCGCGGCTAAAAAGTCGCCGATATAATCATCAGAACTCGGCAACCACGCAACGTAGCGATGTCATCTCAACGGCAGTCTACAGACAAGAAAACGTTCTACAATTTGCAAAAAAAATAACTGCTCTAGGTGGTCTCAATCAGTAGCTACTGAATTATGAAGTTTGAAAATACCAAACTTCATATGAGGCCCCCCGGATCCCAAGGGTTAAGCGTGTTTTGAAAGCCGTGCGTCCGACGCATGTAAACAAAGCTTGTCTTTGCGACACCGCACCTCCGAAAACAAGAATGAGACGTCGGATCAATGTTGTTGTATGCTATGACGAGATTAGTGTCTGCAAATGTCCGATATCGCTAACATAGCCTCGAAACTTTCTCCATGGAAATCGTCATCACAACTGAACCAGTTGACTTAGAGAGCTCTACTCAATGCCAGTCTACAGATACGAAACAGGGCTACATTTAGAGATGTGAGGGAATTCTCTAGCAGTTAAAATAACAAAGATAGGGCTAGCCTATTACAACGTTTTTCGGCCAGATCCCCCGGGTTTCGGGGATATCCTATAGAAGGCGAAACCGGTCTGTGAGGGTTAATCTTTCAGATTTTGTAGACTATAATTATAATAAGCTTTAAGCTGATATAATAAATTTACATAAACATTTTGTAATCACTACAGTAGATAAAGCCAGCAATAATTATAGCTTCACATGTAAGAAATTTTATCTTGAAAACATGAAAAAAGAATTAGGCATTAGAGGTAAAAATATTACATACAAATATTTGTGGTATTGTAATTCTGTTTATGAAATGTAAAGGAATATAGGTTTGAGTCCCGAAGGGAAGAAGGAAAACCTAATATTTAGTAGTGGCCCCGAAATCATTGACGATATGCCTATTAAGTAATAGCTCTCTTTCAAACACCCGCGGTCAGCCTGTTTGAAACACCTGCCACAGGGGAAAGAGTGCCGACATCATAAGTGCAACGCTCATTCTCTTATGGAATCGTCTTTATGATTGGGTACTCACTACGAAAAATCTGTAAAAAATAAAAAATAAAATGTAATTTAAGAATTGTTATAAGAAAGCTTTCCAACTCGTGGATGTCTTTTGTGGATTCTATCCGAGACGCTGAACCAGGCAACGCCATTCCTCCTTCAATGATATATAAAGATTAAACTCAAGACATCAACAAATGGGAAGGGGATGGAAGGGAGGGCCCTACATCGTCAATGATTTCGGTGCCACTACTAAATATTAGGTTTTCCTTCTTCCCTCCGGGACTCAAACCTATAATTTATTAGTGGCCCCTCCATCATTGACTATATGCCTGATATCTCAAGACTGGAGGGGGACATTCGTGACAATATCTAAACCACTAACAAATTACCATAGGTAGAGAAAAAGAACCAAATAACAATCTTAAAATTTATTGTGTACAAACAATATTTTTGGTAAAAAATGGAAAGAAAGCAGATTGCGTGCTTCAAAGAAGTCTGCTTATAAAGAACCTTGCAGGTACATCAGTAAATGAATATCACATTGAGATTCAATAAAATATATTTTACAAGAATTGTTTCTATTCATGTCCAAAAACATAAGAAGTCTTTGACCCTTCCTCGGCGTCAAAGTTCTCTAGGAACAAACAAATCATTTGATTATATATATTTGGTCCTTAAGATTAATTTATACATACTGTATATTTTGTACAACTTATCTTCTATATCTCATAGTGTAACTATTAATGATATACTGTATTTTCCAAAAATAATTTATTTTGGACTGTATAACCAGTCCGGCTTATCAAGTATCACAGCTCGTATACTTATCACATTCTCCGGCGGAGGGTCTGAGGGTCTTGGCTCTCATTAACCCCCCCCCCCCCCTTCTTTTTACATATAAGAGAATTCTTATAACTAGTAGCACACAAGACCAATTAGACCCGCTGCCGTAATGCCACACAGGTAAGTTTTGGTTTATCTAAGGCCACAGATAGGTAGCGCGTCAGAAAAGTATGATTGGATGACCACAATTGTGTCTCAGCAATGTCATCTATGGAATAATTATGCAAGAATCTTAATGCAACTGCCCACTTCCTGATGTCGTGGGCCCTTCCCACTATGCCGGGATTACTTTCTCGGATTACATCTACCTGTAGGCTACAAGCAATGATGCCAATTTTCTTCTTGTGATGCGCTTACCTGCACAATTAACCCATAAAGCTCCCTGTTGCTGAGGTTGTGACACTCTCAAAAACTTTATCAGAGATTGTACTGGGCATGAAATATGGTGTGTGTCTCCGCATTCATTTACCGGGACAGTAAATTCAGAAAAAACATGATCAGAATGTTAATTTTTTGTGACAAAGGTTGGGGAAGGAGCAATTTGTACATTAATATTGCGTCTCCCAAACCTGAGGCAATTAGGTTCGTTGCTCATCGCCACCAGCTCAGACACCCTGTTACCTGTGGCCAAAGCCATAAGGAACACAGCCTTCTTTAACAGTGAGTCGAAATCCGGCGCATGTTTATTCTTGCGCGAATGAAGCAAAGACAATGCTTTGTCAAGTGACCAGGTAGGCATGAGCTGACGGGGTGGTGGGCGAAGATTGAAACATGCCCTCATGAACCCTTTCTCCTCTGCTTGTGGTATAGATAGCCCTGTTAAGTCATAAAAGGGAGTTCTTATAGCTGACAAATTATTTTTCAGTGTAATTATAGAAAGGCGTTTTTATACATACATACATACATACATACATACATAAAATTTTAAGACTTGAGTGTTCCACACATAAGTGCAGTTTCAGTTTCTTGTCCTAATGGCGGCGTTCCAGGCAACCCTGTTAAGGGCTGCTTCACTTGTCAAGTTCTTGGATTTGAGATCGGCACGTATAGTCCGATCCTAGGTCTTCCTCGGTCCACCCCTTGGTCCACAATCACAGACCTGCATTTTTTCACCCAATTTTGTTCATCCATTCCCTCCACATGTCCATACCATCCCAGTCATCATCTCGCTAATACTCTTTATACCTAAACGTCTCCTCAGCTCAACATTTGTTATTCAATCCTGTAGCCTGGCCCCACACATCCATCTCACCATTCTCATCTCATTACGCTCCATTCTGTTGACATCCTCTACTTTAACGGCCCATGTTTCTGAGGCATACGTCATTGCACTTCTAACACATGAGGCATACACCTTTCCCTTCAGGGGGAGAGGCATTCTTTTCATGGTCAGGATTGGCATCAGTTCTCTGAACTTCCCCCAGCCACACCTAATTCTAGCAACAGTGGCAGCCTCGGCCCCACCACCGGCAGAGATGGTATCTCCTAGGTAACAAAACTTGTTCACCAGCTCCAAAGACTCATTTCCAAAATTCACAGCCACAGGATCATCACCTAACACAAGCTCGCCTTTGCACACTACGCACTCAAATTTCTCTATTTCTGACTTATCCTTCGGCAGGGGTCCCTTTATTCTACTACAGTTCTTACTCCCATGGTGTACCCAACATCGACAGATGCTACATTGAATTGAGTTAGCGCCCACTCCCTTTCCACACACTGCACATGGGTATGCACCGCTCATTTCCACATTGCCTCGTCTCAATCTACAATGCATAACCTTGGTTTTGTTAATATTGACTCTTAAACCCTTGCTCGCCATGCCCTGTCTCCACTCTCTGAATTTGGCTTCAGCATCTTGCACACTGTCAGCTATTAGGACTAAATCGTCTGCATAAAACAGTTCCAACGGGAGTCCGCCTCTAAAAACTCTAGACGGTGCCTCCAAGACCATAATAAAGAGGAGGGGGCTTAACACTGAACCCTGATGGACTCCAACACGGACTGCGAACTCATCACTCAGTAATTATGAATTATGAAGAGTATGATTAGACCAAGATTGGAGTATGCAGCAGTGGTATGGTACCCACATCTAAAGAAGCATATTCACAAGTTAGAAAGAATCCAGAGAGCAGTTACTAGATTGGTTCCAAGTCTCAGAGAACTGTCATATGAAGGGAGGCTAGACAAATTAAATCTACCGAGTCTAAGAGAGAGGAGAGAGAGGGGAGACATGATAATGATGTACAAATGCACCCGGGGGCTGGAAAGGCTGGATAGGGAGGATATATTAATTATGGATACAGGAATAACTAGAGGCCACAGCTACAAAGTAAAAAGACCTACCTGCAAGAACGATATCAGGAAGTTTAGCTTCCCCTATAGATGTATTGACAAATGGAATGGGCTGGAGGAGGAGGTGGTAGGGGCAAGGAATATCCATATTTTCAAGAAAACATTGGATAAAAAGTAGACTGAGAGACGGGACAACACGAGCTTAGCTCAACTCCTGTAAACTACAATTAGGCAATTAGGTAAATACACCCTTCACCCTCACCGCACTTCGCGAATCCTCATACATCTTCATTATCACACGCACCAGCCACTCTTCCAACACCAAGTTTCCTCATAGCCCACTGCACAACATCTCTAGGCACCCTATCAAAGGCCTTCTCCAGGTCTACAAACACAAAGTAAAGATCCTTGCCTTTTAGAAAGTATCTTTCCTGTATCTGCCTGACTATGAAGATAGCATCGGTTGTACCCTGTCCTGGCATAAAACCAAACTGCATATCATCAATAGAGATGCTTTGCCTGATCAAACCCTCAAGGACTCTCACAGACCTTCATGATTTGGTCAAGCATTTTCAGGCCCCTATAATTTCCTCTATCTAGCGCATCCCCTTTTCCTTTGTATATATTCACTATCACACTTTTGAGCCAATCCTCTGGGATTTTCTCATCCTTAATAATAGTGTTAATCAACTCAGTAACTAAGTTTACACCAGTCTCCCCTGAGGCTTTTATCATCTCAGCGACAATGTCAGAGCAACCTGGAGCTTTACCGTCCTTCATTTTATTGATTGCGTCGCTCACTACAGCTGGTGCTATCAAAGGAGGGGGCCCAGATATTGGTTTTTCGATACTAAGCTGTTCCTTATCCCATTCAAACTCTACATTTAGCAATCGTTCATAGTGTGCCTTCCATGCTTCTCTGATTTGATTTTCTGCATACACAATCATCCCATTATCGTTTCTAACACACTGTTCACCTATAATATTCCTAATGTCATTTTTAACTCGCCTAGCTAGGTTGAAGATCCCATTATTACTCAAATAAGTAATACAAATACTTGAAGATCAAAGCTACTAATTCTTCAGTTTGTGCCGTTTCAACTATCCAGGTCGTGAAAGACTTCCAATGCGATTGATATTGACGCCTGGTAGAAAGAGTATACTGATTGAGGAATTTATTAGTGACGCTCTCTCCATACGGGATTAACCATTAGGCATTCTGAATGTTCAAAAGGCAAAAGTCAGCGAGGTCTTTAGGTTGCCAATTGTCTCCAAGTGGAAGTACGAGATCGGGAGTGACACCGGGGTCTCGCACCACATTTTCAACTGGTGATACCACACCTGAGCCGGCCATAGAGGCGCGATCATCGAGACTAAGCCCCGATAACCTCGTAGTTTGTAAACTACCTGACACATGAGTGAAGCGTCTGGAGGCGGAAACAGATAGATGGAACTCCACCTGTTCCAGTCCTCCAGCAATCCATCTGAACCCCCCACCGCAGATATTTCCCGGCGGGTTAGGTAGAGAGGAAGCCTGCGGTTTTCCTTGGACGCGAATAAGTCCACTTGTGGACAGTATGGCTCTGCAATCATATGGTTGAAGATGTTTTGCTTGAGAGCCAATTCTACTTTGGTGCTCTGTCTTCTTAACAGGGCTTGTGCCCTGACGTTCTCTACGCCTGGGAGGTATGATGCATGGAGATGAATGTTCAGCTCTTCGGCCAGAACAATGATCTCCTCTGACAACTCTAGCAACTTCCGAGACCTCGTTGACCCTTGCTTTTGTATGCAGGATACCGCATTTAAATGATTTCCCCCGCAAGGTGGAGCCGTGGTTTTGAAGGAAATATAAAGGGACTAATAGCTCTTGCTCGTTGATATGAAATTTTTCGGTTTTGGACCAAAGACCCTGACCCTGATGGCCTAGGCTCGACTGATAACCCCAGTCTATTGTCCCTGAAGCATCTGTGTCTACCCATACCGTAGGTGGGGGAGAAGCCCACGTCATTATTGAGTGCAACGTTCCTCTCCTCGCCCAGGCCGGCAGTAAGTCGTGAATTAATGGAGGAATTTTCCACAACTTTCCCGCCGGCAATAGCGGGTAATGTTTGTTTCCTTCCAAGATTAAAGCCGGAGTCACATGAGCCCTTTTTCGAGCAATTTTTACAGGCAATTATGGTCTGGAAGCTTCAAAAATTACACTTTATCAAAATTCAGCCGCCTAACATAATTTACCTTCATTCTACTTGTCGATACCAGTGCGAAAAAGTCCCTAAATAATACGAGAAAAAACTTACTCATGGAAAATTGACGGAAAAAGCGCTCGTGTGACAGCGGCGTAACCTCTTTACTTTCAATCGGCCCAACTTTACAGTTAGTTGAATCCAATTGAGAGAGCCGACCAGGGATTCCCATGTCCTTCTCGTGGTAGTCAGACTGTGGAGAAACAAAAATAATTTCTTTCGAAATCTGTTGCGGTTGTCCACACTCTGACTGAGAGTAAGATTTGCTGTGTCCCAGACCAGCCCTATCCACTGAATTACCCGTGTGGGAACAATATGCGACTTTGCCAAGTTGACCTTGAACCCTAGGGAATGTACATGGTTTATAATGTGCCACAACACTTTGATTCCCTGATTTAACATCGGCATGAGGGCCTGCCGTACTACTTTTGTGAATATTCTTGGTGCAAGGTTCAACCCGAATGGCATTCTCTGAAAGACATAAGTCTCTTGCCTGATCCTCAATGCGAGGAATTTCTGGAACCTTTTGTTTACCGGGACGTGCCAATAGGCTTCTGTCAGGTCTAACGAGTACATCCAACCTTGCGGTGGAAGAGTTAGCCTGATATAATTCACAATGAGCATCCTGAACGATGTGTTGTGAATGTGTCTATTCAAACAAGATAGGTCTACGACCGGTCTCCTCTGAATACTGTCCCTCTTTGGTACGAGAAAAAGTTGGGACGTGTAAACTGGGCAAGTTGGATTGACCGGGACAATGCTTGGTGATCATTTCCTGGACTAGTGACTCCACCTCTAAAGACACATGATTTATTTCTAGTGGTTGACGTAAACGAGGTCGCCGGAGCCACCGCCAGGTTATGCCCTTGCGTACCACTGTCCGTGCCCAAGTTCGCCGGGGCCAAACCCGGTGACACGCCAGGAATGACCCAGTTCGTTGACTGGGCTTGTCCTGCGTAACTACCCTTGTATCCAACTCGCCCACGACAGGCCCCGGGAGTGAGAGAGTTTGTGATATGACTAGTTTTTTTATGGTGGTGGGGTAGGGTTAGACGGCTGACTAGTTTTGGCAGATGTCGATCCCTGACCTGATTTATGTTTTGGTTGATGCTTGTGCCATTTACCTGACTGTTTTCCCTGCTGATACTTGGGCGGGGTGCTTCCTTGTGGTGGAGGTGATTTATGGCTCTGAAAGGGCTTAGACCCACTAGGTTGGGGTTTAGCACTGCCCTTGGGCTTGGAATAAGGTTTCTTAAAGTGATCTTTCCTAGCCTGGGAAGCACCCTGCTTGACAGTATCTACCATATTGAAGACTGTTTTCCAAGTGTTGGGGCAAAGTAAAGAAGGCGTCAACACTGGTGAAAGGATTACCCGGCGACCAATGTCTTCCGGTAATTTCTTCACCATGTAGACTCTTAAGTCTTGATGTGCGCGGACAGCCTCCAACAAGGCTATCCTGACGTCGCCCAGAGATTGTATGGAGTTCTGTACAAAGGAAGTACAAAGGAAATCAAGCAACAACAGGTCTAGTGACCCTTCTAGGCTGCTTGTCCTCCAAAACACTGAGGATCAAGTGTCCAAACAGTGGTTTAGAGTGGGTAAGGGAACATTGGAAAGGGAACTACTGCCCTGGAACTAATGTCCGTGGTAGGATTGGGAAGTTAGTAGGGGACAGATGGGTTAGTAACTGAGGGGAGGATAAAATAAAGTTATTAATTTACAAACGCAGTCAGTCGTGGGTTTAATGCGAGATATTTGTCTAGGCGAAATTTAAATGAATCGATGGTGCTGCAGTCTATAACATCTCGGGGAAGCCCATTCCATAAGTTGACAACTCGATTGAAGAAGAAATTTTTAGCTTTGTGTGAATTAAAAGATTTACCAATAATTTTGCACCCGTTTCCCCGCGTGTAATTAGATTGGTCGATAGTGAAGTACTTACTACAGTCCATATTGTCGATGCCTTTGATGATTTTGAACACTTGAATAAGTCGCCTCTTAATCTGCGCTGGGTTAAAGGAAATAGATTTAATTCTCTAAGACGCTCCTCGTATGGTTTGTTCTTTAGGCTAGGTATCATTTTGGTAACTACGTTGAACTCGTTCTAGCTTGTCTATATCGTTTTGGTAATAAGGGCACCAGGATTGAACGCAGTATTCCAGAAGAGGGCGGACTAAGGAATTGTAAAGGGTTAGGATAACGTCTTTGGATTTATGCTCAAATGACCTGCCTACAAAGCCAATTATTTTGTTTGCCTTCTTAACAACTTCTGAACATTGTTGACTCGGTTTTAGGTTACTCGATATTGTTACTCCCAGATCGGTTTCTTTGTTTACATTCTTAAGCTGAGTGCCATTCATCAAATAGTTTGCTTTCTCATTTTGGTAACCGATATGTAGTACTTTACATTTATCCGCATTGAAACTCATTTGCCAAATTTGGGCCCAACATGACAACTTATCTAGATTGTGTTGCATATCGTCAACTTGTTCTTTTGAGAGTACGCTATTTGCAATTTTTGGATCGTCAGCAAATTTTGAGATTGTACAGGTGAGACCCTCATCTATGTCGTTGATGTAAATTAGAAAGAGAATTGGTCCTAGTACCGATCCCTTGGGTACCCCGCTACTTATATTGGTCCATTTAGATGCCTTACCGTTATGACTACTCTTTGCTTTCTGTCGCTGAGCCAATTTTCTATCCATTTCAACACACCGTCTTGTATTCCATGCGCTTTTAGTTTTAGCAGTAAACGTTTGTGGGGAACTTTGTCAAAGGCCTTTTGAAAATCAAGGTATATAATATCTACAACTTTACTCTCATCGTAGAGGTTGAGGATATCGTGGAAGAAGTCTAAGAGGTTTGTTAAACAGGAACGTTTTTTACGAAAGCCGTGTTGAGTATCTTTAAGTATGTTATTTTCCTCTAAGTGATTTACGAGTTTGTCTCTTATGAGTGTTTCTAGCATTTTACATACAACTGAGGTTAAGCTAATTGGACGATAGTTACTGGGTAGGGATTTGCTGCCTTTTTTGAATATTGGTGTTATGTTGGCTAGCTTCCACTGATCAGGCATAGTAGGAGCCGGCGTGACAAATCCGTGGCTTTCCTAACACCTGTGTCATTTATAGCATCAATTGTTCTAGTAAGTGATTGGGCTATTTGGCGACTGAGTAAGAACTGGGAGAAGAGCCTGAAAGCTTTATGTCTCAACTTGAAATCTCTGTCCAGATATGCCAGAGGAGGTGTTGAAAAGGGCTCCTGTAAGTCCCATAAAGCTAATTTAGGGGTGGCAAGAAAATAAAAAATAGCAGGGGGAACACCTCCGGCTTTTGTGATGGGCAATGAGAACCAACTATGATTCTCCTGAGGGATTTGGTGAGAGGATTTTGACGTTATTGTAGGCACAAACTGTTGCGCCTCAATCTCCCAGTCCACCCAAGGGCCTGAGCCTACCTTTCCCACCTGCAGGACTGGATTACCGGACTGGTCGCTCACCGGAAGTGTATCCAGTTCCGGCGTGAGCGTGGCTAAGACTTTGATTTCATTCATGCCGTCAGTCTTGGACCAATCCGCAAATAGTCGTGCAGAGGAGGCAGGAGGAATAGCCGGTGTGGGGGAATACACGAAATACTCATAGGAATAAACATTGGGGATGGCTTTGACAGCAACATCCAAAATCTGACCCTGTGTGTCTTTTGCCCTTAACTTTCTACTCTTATTCATCTGGATTACCCAGTCACTAGGGACTGGGAGCTTCCCCGCGATTGTCATTTGTGCTACAGTTGGATTTGAAGCCATGATAGTCACCCATGAACAATCCGGTCCATAAAGAAGAGGCATAGGGCTTTTCTTTATTGGTACCTTCTCTAAAGGAGGGGGATTAATGTCCGTAATTACACGCATGTTAGTGGTGGTTAAGGCCGGACTTTGCAACTACTAGTAGAAGCAGTAGGTTGAGTTACGTTAAGTAGGGAGGGTGGCAAATTAAATGGAACAACGACTCTAGTTGGCACTAATAGCCGAACAATAGACCCAATCGGAGGAGCCCCCGGTATAGTTGTGGGAGTTTCTTGTGACTTAGGTGGTAGGTTATATTGTTGCATCATATTTATGGAGAATGTAATCTAGATCCTCCCTGGTGAAATATTTTTGTGAACCCTTGGATGACTCCGACCCTACCTCTGACCCTTCCTCAACTGGCCCAGGCTGAGCTGAAGACAACTGTTCTACGTCTTCCGGCTCTTGCTCTGTAACCTCCATCTCTTCCGGTTGTTGCCAGGATTCAGATGTAAACTGTTCACTACCTGGCCATACTAGGTCAGGGACGGAAGAGGGAATATTGTCAACATTGTCACTACCTCTATTATCCGCCGGGTATTGTTGTAAGGGCTATGTTCGCACGGTCTCAGGGTTTCTCCACACACTGCGGCTTTGCTCTACATTAGGTTGTGAATCAGGGATAAATTGAGAACTCTGACTTAACTGTAAACTCGTATCATAGATATGTGGCTCACTCATCGTGTAACCCCCGTACTGTTCAGCAAGAACTCTTTGAGACACTATAGGAGCCCGGCTATGTGTAGTATCTAATTTAGGGATAGCAAAGTTCACATTATGGTCCACATATCTATCACTAGCCCCATCCCTGGGAGTTGACTCAGCTCCCTCCGTCCCTACCTCGGAACTGCCCGATTGGACGTTAGGCATGGTAGAGGTAGGGGCGGAGGGCGATGGACGCGACCCCGGCGATTGCCGAGGCTGCGAGCACGTCGCCTCCTTGCGGGGATGTCTATGTCCCTTCCCCTCTGACTGTCTGTCACTAGACGACGCCGCGTCTGTCTTCCGCCTCTTGAGCGACCTGGACGTCTCTGTAGACGACTTGTAGGACCGCTTGAGCAACGATCTGGACCGGGACCTGGAACGGTCCTCTTTCGGTGACGTAGATCGCGCTCTCTTAGGGCGGCCGGGTTGCCCTACTTGAGTCACTATTGTCACTACTGCTCACTATTTCTTTAGAGAGAATTTTGGGCTTCTGTTTTACTTTAGAACTGGGCCGAGCAGGGAGAGTTTTAACAACTGGCGATTTAATTACTAATTGGTCCCAGAGTGCCTCATCATCACAATGGAGGGCTTTATGAGCAATGTCTTTTGAATAAGAATTAAAAGTGTTTTTAACTTCTTGTAATGCAACTAGACATGATTGATCTCTCTGATTTAATAAACCATTCCTCAGGTCTGTGCATACTCCGCACCTCTTTGAAACCCAGACTCCCCTGGACCTATCGAGGCACTGAGCACATTTTACGCATAATTTATGGTAAACGACTGGGTGGGATGTTTGAACAAGTTGGGGTTGAGCATAACGTGACTAAGGGCATGATGGAGATTAACGACGATCCCCCCCCCCCCCCTCCCCCCAGCCACCGGGATCGGCCCCTCCCACTGTTGTCCGGTGCCCGCACAGATGTGATCTGGAAAGAAAATTTCCAGGAATCCATGCTCATAAGGATAAACCGAGACATTTACACATCATATCACCCCTAAATGCGCCGGAAAATTACACTATAGCCACACTGCTACTCTAATCTTCCTTCACACTTGTTGTCGAATAGATCTCGGAGATCCTTTCTCGGTTTGAACTGCATACCTGTGACTAAGTGTCACTGACCCATACTTTAGATAATTCCATTTGGATATAAATTAACACAATGTCTCCCATGACCTGATAGTTAATTACCCCACTGGACTTTTCCGCCGGGCGGATTCAAAGTCATGTCATGCCGTGAGGCTCTTTGTATAGGCGAGTTCTCTCGGCCGGGCCGAGATCACCCCCTTAGGAATCAGCATTTCCGCCGGGAGTCTAGTGGTCCTCCAGACCACGCCGGGATCCTTAGATCTATTCCCTGCTCGCCTGCAAGGCGAGCCTCTAGTATCAATACCCGGTAAAGATCCGGAGGGAAAACCAAGCTAATTTAAGAGTATTTACTTGTCCGGGCAAGGCAACTACCCTCAAAAACTACCCGCATAAGTCAGAACGTCTCCTGACACCTTCCCAAACATGTATAATACACACCACATGAAAGTGAAGGTCAAATCTTAGGGCTAAAACATATTAATTATTAAGCAATTAATAATACACCCCTAGCCTACTAAGAATACCCCTAATGAGGCTGACCATGAGGCTCAAGGTAGATATTTCGACGAATAATACACCCTTACCTACCGAGAAAACACAGCAGCAGCAGCAGCAGCAGCAGCAAACGAGGCACCCCAAGCCAAAAGGGGAAAACAGCAGACTCGGCTTCTGGAAAGTTCCCCAACCACGTGGGACAACTCTTATACCAGCACGTCTGCTCTCATAGCACAAAATGCTACTCCATCATAAGGATAGCTAGTAACATAGTTCCGTGGATATATAGCCTCCTAAACAACTAGGTTATAGCAAAGCTAAGGCGCAGAAACAAAAACAAAAACACATGGCGCGCGTCTCCGATGCGGACCAACTGGGCGCCTACTCACAAGTACCCTATTTTAACTTACAGTTTCTTACAGTAGATCCTCTGGAAAAAGGCAAACTAGGCCTGTGTATCCAGCTCAGTGCCAGTACTTGCACTACTGCGGTCGTTCACTGTGTTGGCGGCGGCGGCAGCAGACGCAACATTTTTACTATTCTGTATTTTTGCTTTTTAATCAAACTTCAAATCTTGTCTTCCCCATGCTTTATCAAGATTACTTTCAAACTCCCTTATTGATTCGGAATCGACTACATACTGGGGCAGCGCGTTCCACTCCTTTACCACTCTATCACAAAATGAGTTCTTTGCCTTTTCAAGCCTATTTCTTTCTTTGTAATTTTTCTTAGAGTGTCCTCTCGTTCTTGTTCCCTCCCGCATCAAGAAGATACCTTCACACACATCCTCATCATACTTTCCTGACACTATCTTAAAAGTCTCTATCATATCCCCTCTCTTTCTCCTATATGCCAGTGTCGGAAGTCCCAGTGTCCTCAACCTCTGCTCATAGCCCGCGTTCTTCAACGTTGGTTAATTGGGAATCGGGAGATGCAGGGCCAAATCAGAGATCTTGGGGAAGTCGGCTATTAGAGTTGGTTACGGATAATGTACTTGCACAACATGTGAAGAAGAATACTAGAATGAGGGGTAATAACGAACCTTCTAAACTCGATCTGATTTTTACAAAAGATCCTCACGAAATTAGTGATATAAACTATCTATGTCCTGTAGGCAAAAGTGATCACCTATTACTGAAATGGAAGTTGATCTCGAGTAATGCCAATAGATTAGACAATAGCTATATAAATAACAGACTAAATTATAGTAAAGCTGATTATGTATCCTTGAAAAGATATTTAGAGGAAGTAGATTGGGATCTTATTTTGAAGGAACAAGATGTACAAGGTAAATATAGGAGGTTCCTCGAAATTTATAGAGAAGGAACCAATCTGTTTGTCCCAAGATACAAAACTGGAAATTTTACTAAGCAGAAAGAATGGTTTAATTTGAAATGCAAAATAGCTCTGGATAGGCGTGATGCAGCTTGGGCTAGATTAAGAAGAAGGAACACTGAGAGTAATCGGAATAAATATAAACAGGAGAGGAATAGATATGTTAACATAATTAGGCAAGTTAAAATGAACTATGAGAAGAACATAGTAAATAAATGTGAAAGTGACCCTAAATTGTTTTATAAATATATAAACAGTAAGTTGAAGGTAAAGAAACAAATTACTAAATTAAGAGTAGATGCTAGGACGTATGAAAATGTATCGGACATGTGCGAGGTAATGAATAAAAAATTGGGGTCGGTTTTTACTAGAGAGGAAAGTTTTGACGAACCACAGGCGGGAGTACTGGAGAGTGGTCTTAGCAAGATTGAAATAACTAGAGATGAGCTGTTATCTGCGATGAGAGGACTTGAAGTAAGGAAAGCTATGGGACCGGATGAAGTGTCTGCCTGGGTTTTAAAGGAGTGTGCAGAGCAATTAGTGGAGCCAGTGAGGGACATAATTCAAGCTTCCTTAGATAAAGGACAGGTTCCTGTTGAATGGAAAATAGCTAATATCATTCCGATATACAAGAATGGAAACCCTGAGGACCCTTTAAACTATAGACCAGTTTCGCTTACTAGTATTGTATGCAAGATTTGTGAAAAGCTAATTAGGAAGAGATGGATGAAAATGTTGGAGAAAAAGAAGATAATAATGCCAAAGCAATTTGGATTCAGAGAAGGGATATCTTGTGTTACCAGTTTGCTATGTTATTACAGTAGGGTGATAGATGTACTCCAAGAAAGAGGCGGATGGGTGGACTGCGTCTACTTAGACCTTTCCAAAGCATTCGATAAGGTACCACATAAGAGATTGTTATCTAAGCTTGAGACGATAGGAGGTGTCAGGGGGAGTTTGCCGAAATGGATGGAGAGCTATTTAACAGATAGGGAAATGAGGACCAACATTAGAGGAACTTACTCATCGTGGCAGAAAGTTGAGAGTGGTGTGCCACAGGGATCTGTGTTGGCACCTCTTATGTTCCTTATGTACGTGAATGACCTGCCGATAGACATAAACTCCTACATGTCAATGTTTGCAGATGATGTAAAAATTATGAGACAAATAACAAATATAAGTAGTTGTGAGGAGCTGCAAGGGGATTTAGATAAAATATACGAATGGAGCACCAAGTGGAAAATGAAATTTAATATAAGTAAATGTCATGTGTTAAATATGGGAAGAAGTGTGAATAGACCAAATTGGGAGTACAGGATGGGAGATAATATAATTAGCAAGGCCGAAAAAGAAAAGGATTTAGGGTTGATTATACAAGATAACTTGTCGCCAGAGAAACATATTAACAAGCTCTTTAGCGGAATGTATGCAATGGCCGGGAATATGAAAGTTGCTCTAAACTACTTGGATGAGAACATGTTAGCGAAGATTATAAAAAGTATGATTAGACCAAGATTGGAGTATGCAGCAGTGGTGTGGTCCCCGCATCTTAAGAAGCATATTCACAAGTTAGAAAGAATCCAGAGAGCAGTTACTAGATTGGTGCCAAGTCTTAGAGAACTGCCATATGAAAGGAGGCTAGACAAATTAAATTTACCGAGTCTAAAAGAGAGGAGAGAGAGGGGAGACATGATAATGATGTACAAATGCACCCGAGGGCTGGAGAGGCTGGATAGGGAGGATATATTAATTATGGATACAGGAATAACTAGAGGCCACAGCTACAAAGTAAAAAGACCTACCTGCAAGAATGATATCAGGAAGTTTAGCTTCCCCTATAGATGTATTGACAGATGGAATGGGCTGGAGGAGGAGGTGGTAGGGGCAGGGAACATCCATATTTTCAAGAAAAAATTGGATAAAAGTAGACTCAGAGACGGGACAACACGAGCTTAGCTCAACTCCTGTAAACTACAATTAGGTAAATACAATTAGGTAAATACTAGCTTGCTAGCTCTCCTCTGCACTTTCTCCACTGCTTCTATATCCTTTACCATATATGGAGCCCACACCTGGTTCGCATATTCCAGGTGCGGCCTAACCAGCGCTGTATAGAGATTCCTGAATATTTCTTCGTCAAGTGACACAAATGTCCTCCTTATCAGCCCTACAATTCTATTGGCTTTGTTTATCTTTTTTGCTAAATGTTCTGAGAAATTTAACTTATTGTCTATCACTACTCCTATATCCTTTTCTGCACTCACTTCCTCCATCGCTTCATACATACTGTATCCTTCCTTGTCTATCTTGCTTGTCCCAATCCGCATGTACTTGCATTTTTTGGATGAAAAGGCATTAACCAATGCTCAGACCATCCCTTCATGCCCTCCACATCTCCTTGAAGCAAACCCACATCTTCCTTACTCCTCACTCTTCTATACAGCTTAGTGTCATCCGCATACAGGTATATCTCACTTCCATTAGTTATAACTTCAGGTAAGTCGTTGATAAATATAACGAACAGTAGTGGTCCCAGCACAGATCCCTGAGGTACCCCACTTGTAA
The DNA here is from genome assembly GCA_032716605.1 of Paralithodes platypus. NCBI lineage: Eukaryota > Metazoa > Arthropoda > Malacostraca > Decapoda > Lithodidae > Paralithodes > Paralithodes platypus. The sequence goes on from JAVRFV010000358.1 coordinate 59,608, forward strand.
TTTCTCTCCACCCCGAGCCTATTCCATTCACCAGTACCCTCTGTCTCCGATCTTTCAGGAAGGCTTCTATCCATTTCACACATTTCTCCCCTATACTATAGCTTCTAACTTTCTCTATTAACCTTTTATGTGGGACCTTATCGAAGGCCTTTATAAAATCGCAATATACCACGTCTATTACATCACCATCCTCCAGAGTTTGCATCCAATCATCTACCACCTTAATTAGCTGTAGTACCGTCGACCTCCCCGGCAAGAATCCGAACTGTCTCCCACTGAAAAGTTGGTTTGATTTAATATGCTCCATTATTCCTTCTCTAATTACTGTTTCCAATAGTTTACACACAACACTTGTCAAACTGACTGGTCTATAATTTCCTGGGTCATTTCTCTTTCCCTTCTTAAATATAGCTGTTATGTTCGCCTCGCTCCAGTCCGTCGGGATTTGTCCTGTATTAAAAGATACTTTAAATAAAATTGTTAATGGCTCAACTAACATCTCACCTCCTTCCTTTATGATTCTTGGATGTATCCCATCCGGTCCCGGGGACTTACTTCTGTTCATTTTTTCTATAGCCCTCCTTATTCTAGCATGGGAAAACACTTCCTGTGTGGACGTACCAATGGGGCCGACCGTCCTGGCTAATCTAAACCTATTCTATAACATCTCAGATAAATAGAAATGAGCAAAAGACTCACTAAAAGTGAACGAATGTCGAATGAAGCAGAGGACAGGTTAGGCACACCTTGTCGGGACGGCCACAGGAGAAGGAAGGAGGAATGGCGTTGCCTGGTTCAGCGTCTCGGATAGAATCCACAGAAAGACATCCACAAAGTTGGGAAGCTTTATTATAACAATTCTTAAGTTAAATTTATTTTTTTATTTTTTACGAAGTTTTTTCGTAGTGAGTACCCAATCATAAAGACGATTCCATAAGAGATTGAGCGTTGCACTTATGATGTCGGCACTCTTTCCCCTGTGGCGGGTGTTTCAAACAGGCTGAAAGGGAGCTATTACTTAATAGGCATATCGTCAATGATGGAGGGGCCAGTAATAAACTTTGAATATTGATAACTTAATCGATGAACATACCAAGAAACAAAACTTTCTGATAAGAACAAGTGCATTGCAAAATTATACAGGTTACCTAAATTTCATAAAAGACCTTTTAAATATCGCTTTATTGCTGGAGCAAAATTTGATACCACTAAAGTTCTGTCAGAACAAGTCTTAAATTGCTTAAAATACATTAAAAGTACTCATAAAAGATATTGTAATACCATCAACTATTATCATTAACTATTATTGGAGTGTTGAGAATTCATTAGTAGTTATTGATAAAATAGATACCATGCCGAAAGTTACCTCGGTACATAGCTTTTACTTTTCAACTTTGTATACCAATTTGCCTTTAGATTTAGTGGTGACCGGTCAACTCAACCAGTAGACCATATCAACCAGTAGCTCTCAACCAGTAGACCATTTCAACCAGTAGCTCTCAACCAGTACCAAATCAACCAATACGGTTAGGTTAGGTTAGGTTAGTACTATATTTTGACACTGGTTTGGTTGATCTGGGTTGATTTGGCACTGGTTGAAATAGTCTACTGGTTGAGATGACATGGAACCAGATTTAGTATATTCAGAACTTTGCTTTATTATAGATTTGCACTTTGACAGGTTTGTTAGGAATGGTAATTATTTCATAAATGTTTATTCATATTTTAATAATGCATCACTTAGCTCTACTCCCACTAGTTTTGTATATTTTGATAGAACTAAACTTAAAAATTCCCTTAAATTCCTCCTTTTCAATACTGTACTGTACTCATGTTAGATTCGGGCCTTACATTTTCAAACAAACATTAGGAATTCCTATGGGTGGAAATGCTAGCCCTTTAATTACAGATTTTTTTCTTGCTTGCTTTAGAATTTAAATATATAAAAGACTTAGTTGACAGTAGCAAGAAAACAAAAATCCCAGAAAAATTAGCACTGCTAAATTGGTAAGTAATAACAATAGATATATTGATGATATTCTCGTTTGCAATTTGTTAAATTTTAATCAAGTTGCTAAACTTATTTATCCTAATTCCATTCCCCTCACACAAGGTAACGTAAATGATGAAGTTAAACATTTTCTTGATATAAATATAGAAATTGTTAATGAACAGTGCATACTTAACCCTCTCCGACATATGACAAAATTTTGAGCCTATTGGGGATACTTTAAAGCCTTTGTTACCATCAGGGGTATTTAGAAACCTTTAGTTTAGTTACTTCAACCTCTGCAGTTGTCTTTGAGTTAGCTGTGGGCAGAAAACTAATTTAATAAAGAGAGAGAGAGAGAGAGAGAGAGAGAGAGAGAGAGAGAGAGAGAGAGAGAGAGAGAGAGAGAGAGTACAAAGGAGTACAAAGGAAATCAAGCAACAACAGATCTAGTGACCCTTCTAGGCTGCTTGTCCTCCAAAACACTGAGGATCAAGTGTCCAAACAGTGGTTTAGAGTGGGTAAGGGAACATTGGAAAGGGAACTACTGCCCTGCCACTAACGTGGCAGGACTAGGAAGTTAGTAGGGGACATATGGGTTAGTAACTGAGGGGAGGATAAAGTTATTCATTTACAAACGCAGTCAGTCGCGGGTTTGATGCGAGATATTTGTCTAGGCGGAATTTAAATGAATCAACGGTGCTGCAGTCTATAACGTCTCGGGGAAGCCCATTCCACAAGTTGACAACTCGATTGAAGAAGAAATTCTTAGATTCGTGCGAGTTAAAAGATTTACCAATAATTTTGCAACCGTTTCCCCCGCGTGTAATTAGATTGGTCGATAGTGAAGTACTTACTACAGTTCATATTGTCGATGCCTTTGATGATTTTGAACACTTGAATTAAGTCGCCTCTTAATCTGCGCTGTGTTAAAGGAAATAGATTTAATTCTCTAAGACGCTCTTCGTATGGTTTGTTCTTTAGGCTAGGTATCATTTTGGTAACTCTACGTTGAACTCGTTCTAGCTTGTTTATATCTTTTTGGTAATAAGGGCACCAGGATTGAACGCAGTATTCCAGAAGAGGGCGGACTAAGGAATTGTAAAGGGTTAGGATAACTTCTTTGGATTTATGCTCAAATGACCTGCCTATAAAGCCAATTATTTTTGTTTGCCTTCTTAACAACTTCTGAACATTGTTTCTTCGGTTTTAGGTTACTCGATATTGTTACTCCCAGATCAGTTTCTCTGTTTACATTCTTAAGCTGAGTGCCATTCATCGAATAGTTTGCTTTCTCATTTAGGTATCCGACATGTAGTACTTTACATTTATCCGCATTGAAACTCATTTGCCAAATTTGGGCCCAACATGACAATTTATCTAGATTGTGTTGCATATCGTCAACTTGTTCTTTTGAGAGTACGCTATTTGCAATTTTTGTATCGTCAGCAAATTTTGAGATTGTGCAGGTGAGACCCTCATCTATGTCATTGATGTAAATTAGAAAGAGAATTGGTCCTAGTACCGATCCCTGGGGTACCCCGCTACTTACATTGGTCCATTTAGATGCCTTACCGTTTATGACTACCCTTTGCTTTCTGTTGCTGAGCCAATTTTCTATCCATTTCAACACACCGTCTTGTATTCCATGCGCTTTTAGCTTTAGCAGTAAACGTTTGTGGGGAACTTTGTCAAAGGCCTTTTGAAAATCAAGGTATATAATATCTACAGCTTTACTCTCATCGTAGAGGTTGAGGATATCGTGGAAGAAGTCTAAGAGGTTTGTTAAACAGGAACTTTTTTACGAAAGCCGTGTTGAGTATCTTTAAGTATGTTATTTTCCTCTAAGTGATTTACGAGTCTGTCTCGTATGACCGTTTCTAGCATTTTACATACAACTGAGGTTAGCTAATTGGACGATAGTTACTGGGTAGGGATTTGCTGCCTTTTTTGAATATCGGTGTTACGTTGGCTAGCTTCCACTGATCAGGCATAGTTCCAGACTGCAAGGATTTATTGAATAGTAATGTCAGTGGTTTGGAGAGCTCATTCTTAGCTTCCTTTAGAACTCTAGGCGAGATTGTATCAGGTCCTGGCGTTTTATTTACCTTGAGTTTATCTAAACAATTCAATACTTCTCTCTCTGTAACGGTGATATTGCTTAGAACATCTGAATTATCAATCTGAATCGGCGATGGTGTAGGGATATCACTGAGGTCTTCTGTTGTAAAAACTGATGCAAAGAAGGTATTGAGGGCATTACTCATTTGTACTTCGTCTTTGGTGTAATCTCCTTTTTCATCGACTAACGGTCCAACAGTTGAAGTAACTACTTTTTTCTTTCTGATATAACTATAGAATTCTTTCGGGTTTGTTTTACTTTGATTCGCAATATGTAACTCTAAGGTCTTTTTACTTTGCTTAATTAACTTTTTGGCTTTGCGTCGTAGCTCTACAAATTTCACCCGTTCTTCGTCATTTTGTGAGGATTTTAATCTATCATTAGCAAATTTTTTAGCAAGCAGGCAGTTTGAAATATCTTTATTCCACCATTTGGGCTTATTATTATGGCCTGGACGCCGTATTTTCGATGGTATGCAGTCTTGCACTGCTTTTAGGTAAGTGGTTTCGAATAACTTCCAAGATGTATTTATGTCGTTATTGTTAATTAAAAAGCTCCAGTCAGTTTCTTTAAACATAGCTCTAAGTTTATGGAAGTTTGCTTTCTTGAAATTAGGGACTTTTTCGATTACTATTTGGCTCGTTACTAGTAAAGTTTAAAGTGAAAGTTATCGTACGATGGTCGCTGTTACTGAATTCATCACCAACATTCAAATTCTCTATCAATTCTTCTTTTGTTGCAAGTACAATGTCAAGAACGTTATTACCACGGGTCGGCATTCGAACAAATTGATAAAGCGAACTCTCTTGCAAGTTCGTATACAAGTCATGTCCGGAGTGTGAAGTAAGAGTATCGCCCCACTTGGTCACAGGTAATTAAAGTCGCCAAAAATTACGGTATCTTGTGAGTTACTTACATCTGCAATTTGTTCGTAAATTTCTCGGTCAGTTTGCACTGATTGAGCTGGAGGTCTGTATATTAACGCAAGTATTATTTTTGTACCTTTATTATTCTTTATTAGCACAAAAGATGTGTCGACGTTCACAATTTGAGGTTTTGACACGAGGGTCGGGTTAAGACTTTCTTTGATATAAAATAAAACGCCACCTCCATTTTTATTTATTCGGCTGTTCTCAAACATTACATAACCGGGAAGTGAATACTCTGTTAAAAAGTCTCTATCTTGTGTATTGAGCCAAGATTCTGTTATGCCAATCACATCATAATTTTCTGTAAACACTAGTTCCTCTAAATCTGAAAATTTATTGCGTATGCTACGAGCGTTTGCATAGAAAACCTTTAAAGTTGCGGTTTTAGAACTCGCAGATCGTTCTTTTCAATCAAATTTTTGGTTCTGGTCGGATCTACATTTACATTCATGGCTGTCCTCGGTCCTCGGTCGTTATCCCTGACGGTTTTGAATTTGGGTCGTGTTGGTGGAGCTTTATCCAAATTCGCGGTTCTTGACGGATTAGTATTTAATTCCTTTGTGGGTTGCCGTCCTCGCTGTCTTCGGTCCTCCTTCCTGGTTGTCCTGTGC